>JAOXJP010285859.1:0-19158 GCA_025762735.1 Platanus orientalis | reverse complement strand
ATATTAATTAATTAATTAATTAATCATGCTTATATTTTATGTGAATGGCTTTGTCAGGACATATATTTCCAACACTTGATTCGTGAATGAG
Source organism: Platanus orientalis (assembly GCA_025762735.1). Taxonomy (NCBI): domain Eukaryota; kingdom Viridiplantae; phylum Streptophyta; class Magnoliopsida; order Proteales; family Platanaceae; genus Platanus; species Platanus orientalis. The sequence goes on along the minus strand of JAOXJP010285859.1, from coordinate 19,067 downwards.
CAAGTTGCAGATAAGCTAGGTTTAATTATGAATGGGTCAAAAATATCTATAAAGGTTTGTTAAGCAAGATAGATAGCCAAACCATATTGAATCTCGTCATGTCGCCTTAGGAAAGGCTCAATTGGCAATATGGGCCTAATTGATGTCCACCAAAACTTGGACATGTATGGGTGGTGGTGAGATGGCATTAGTGCCTATCATCAATGTATAATCATGAAATTTGGGTTGGAAACCCACTTTGGCTAAGTGTAAATGAATTGGGCTAAAAACATAAAGAAAACTGAGAATATAGAAGAGAAAAATAGAAGGAGAAGGGCAACCATTAAAGATGACCTTTGTCCTCTATTTTTTTTCTTTTTCTTTTTTAAGTATGTGTTGAAAGACACTAAGACCATTAGAGCCCTTGGATTAGTAGCTCAATTGAGAAATTTTTCTCTACATCCTTTGGTTCAAAAACCACCATAATCCAAGTGTGCTTGTAACAACCCAAGCCTAATAAGGATAACTAATGATTTTAATTGTTCTCATTGTCATTTATCCCATAAAATTGGAATTTGACTAGAAATTCATATATCATTTCTACCAAAATTTCAACAATATAACGACTGTAATTTGGACCCCTAGGAATTTCTTAGATCAATATATGAGTATACTTGATAAATCATAAGATAAAAGAACATTTCCAAGACATCATCATTGTCCTTTTGACAGCTCTATATCCATCCACATTATTCATCATAAATCTACTAAGTTATTATATGTTGATTTAAAACCAAAGCAAATCCTCATAAATCTCTAGTAGGTTCCAAACATCTCCCAGCCAATTAAAAATTTTCACATCCATATGAAAATTTACTAATTTATTTATTAATGGTATCTTTCAACTACACTATCTTCTTGTTTTATCTTTCTCTCAAAACTTAGCAAAGTAGTCAGCCCACAAAGAACCTGATCCGTCCGAATTTGAAAGGTTTAAATAATGTGAGTCAGCTCACAACTCATGTAAATAAGTAACCCAAGTTAATATTTTCACAATCACCAACCATCTACAAAATGTAGCAGTAGCACACAATATAGAGCTATACTACTCCATCATCAACCCTCAAACATAATAATAAAACAAATCTCATAGAATAAACATTTCATTTCATCTTGTATAGTAAATATCATGCAATATCTTAGACATGTCAACAGAGATGATTAATAATATGTTTTTTATTATTTAATGTGGATCATCAGGTTGGATTTCAACATATGAAATAGGCTAGTCATGGGTGTGTCCATCTGATTGCTAGTCTCATCTGTGTCTCCAATACACGAGATAACCATATATCATATACATGATAACCATTTGTGTCTATAATGCATGGGATAATCATTTGTATATTTATATACAGGATAACCATCTATGTAATATACACAGGATAATCATCCGTGTCTCCTGCATAAGATAACTTACTCATGTGTGATATCCATCTCAACCTAACTATCCCCCTAATCCAGTCTAAGTATTCATGTAAGTTTTAAGGGTAATCATTTTCAATAACAAGGAATCACTAAATCAGAGTGCATAATCTACTATCATCGTCATCAATTCAATCTAGCCCCTCCCTTATGTAAACCAATTCAATTATCTAGTTGTCTTATGTTGGTGCATTCATAGTCCTTTATTTGTAACCATAAACAAAACTCCTTTATGTTTCAATTCATCCCATTTCAAATCCAACCCTTTTTCATTAGGTTTTATCAAAACAAGATTTTTGATATATTTTCTAGTATCCAAAATGTATAGGTAGAAATAAGTGATTTCAAGTTCTTGCAAAACCTTATTAAATTTTACTTGTTATTCCCAACCATAAAGAAAATCAACAATTTAATGTTTTCAAACCAACAAGCATTCTATTCCAAACCAATAGGTATATTGCCCCAAATTAACAAGTATATGGATACAAAACAGTAGCATATAATGACAATTCAATAAGTACATGGCACCATATCAAAAAGGATACAAAACAACATCATATAATGACAAGTCAACAAGCATATTGTTTTAATTCATTAAGTATACAATCACAAAACAAGTAGATAATTACTATTCAACAAGTATACCTATATATATGTATATAATTTGGTGAGTATATGAGCATAGGTCAGCATGTGAATGAATAAAATCAACAAGTGCATCAATATAAATCGACAAGTATATATGCTTAGTGGCGAGTGAATCCTTGAAAATCAGTAAATGTGTGTATGTAAATCGACAAGTATATAAGCAAAGTTCGAAAAGTAAATCTATAAAAATCAGCAAGAATGTGTGTATAAATCAACAAGTATATATCTATGGTTTAATAAGTTAATCCATTAAAATCATCAAGCATGTGTGTATAAATCAACAAGTATATACGCATGTTTCAACAAGTAAATCTATAAAAATCAACAAGTATGTGTGTGTAAATTGACAAGTATATATACACGGTTCAACAAGTATGTGTGTAAACCAACAAATATATACATATAGTTCAGCAAATAAACCCATAAAAGTCAGCAACTATGTATATGTAAATCAATTAAGTATATATTCATTGTTCACCATAGAGCAAGTATAACGACCTTGAAATTCTCAACTTTATTTAGGCATGAAAGTGAGCTGCTACTAAATTGGATCTATATGAAATTTGTTATAAATTTAAGCATTTTATCTGAACTTATGATCTTCATAGAATACTTAACCTTAACCTTAAAACAACATAAGCAGTGGAATCATAAACTATCACATCTAACCATAATCTTAAAGGTGCAGTGAAAATAAACTATAATATATAAACATACCAACTATCATGTCATTAATCTCTCATTATCACATCTCAAATCTATAATCACAAGACTACAAATCTCAAAGTCTAAACTTCAAACTTAATACAACCCATTATAAAGTTTAATAGAAAGTAAGAGTCTAACAACGAATTAAACGACTAAAAGAGAAAGCATCAACCGCATGCCTCTCTTTCGGCCTCCAGGCACTCCAAATGGTATACCACTAAGCATCATCTGGAAAAATGGTATAGATGGGTGAAATCCACAACTTGTAAGTAGGTATACAAAACCTACTATTGAAATTGGATGGGTAAAGTACGAATCTTTTAGTATAAAAATACTAATTACATTTTCATATAAAATACTTTCAATCTCTAGTATGTAGGCATGTGTTAGTGTGCATATATCATCTACTAAACATCACAAGATCTTTATATTCATCATCATGGTTCATCATGTAAAAACTAAGCATAACAATACACATGATTACATGGTATTCTTCTAATGTCTACACATGGCAATATACATGGTCCTACTTATACATGACATTCTTTTAACATCTACATATAGCAATATATATGATTCTACTTACTCTTAGCATTCTTCTCATATCTATCATTGTCAATATACATAGCAATATGTGTTTATAATCACATGGTAAGCATTTCATAGTTCATCCATAGTGAAGATATCTAATGTATATCACAATGAGCATTTTTTTTATTTATTATGCATAAATTATATTTGTATTATATAAATATGCATATATAAATCATTTCAACTAAGTATGCATCATTCTTAATTAATAAGCAAACATAACAATACATTTGCATAATGAGACATATGAATTTCTACTTCTATATTCAACAAGTCTACAATTACCTTAGTACCTACCATTCACAATCTTACTTATTACTCATCATAAATTACTTATCATTCATCATGTCTTCACATATCACTTATTAGCTTTCATTGTCCTTGATTTAATATTCACTTAACAGTTTTCATTTGTCGTTTAACACTTTATCATTTATCTCTTTTAGCATTGAGTTGTACCACAATAGAAGAACCATCATACATCTCTATTACTCTTACATAGTTTAGGAACTTAGATGTCACATATCAAGTGTTTTACAATATTGTCTTATCACATAACCTATCTAAGTATAAATAAACCATGAAAGGTTTCCAACAAGCACATCACATAACCCATATAAGGGTCTCCAATATAGAATATCATATAACCGTATAAGGTCTCCTACACATCATATCACATAACCTATATAAGGATCTTTAGTACATCACATAATATAATCCATGTAAAGGTTTTTAACACATCACATCACATAATTTATGTAAGGATCTCTAGCACATCATATAACATAACTCATATAATGGTCTCTATCATAGCATATAATATAAACCATATGAGTTCTCCAACCTAGCAATACATGTATAAACCATCAAAGGGTCTCCAATACAACACATCACATAACTTATGTAAGGGTCTCCGACACATCACATTACATAACTCATGTAAAGGTCTTTGACACATCACATCACATAACTCATGTAAGGGCCTCGAACACAACACATTGCATAACCCATGTAAGGGGTCTCATGCTCAAGAATGGAAACCCACATAGGGGTCTCTGCGCCCAATAAAGGCAATCCACTTAGGGGTCTCTGCACCTAAGAAGGGCAACCCACATAAGGGTTTATAAGCCCACGGATAGGCAACCCACATTAGGGTCTCCAAGGTCATAAAGACTATATACATATATAAAGATCATAAGGACCAACCCACTTGTCATTTCAAATAGCTTTTATTGTCCTTCTTTTAGTCTTCACTTATAAAGCTACATCTTCTTTTTTCTATATATATCCTATAAGTTTTTATTTTCTTATTAAAAAATATGTGATTTTACTTTTTCTTAATATTTTCTTTACTTGCTCGTATTAAGAACTTATATTTTCTTTAGTAGCTTATGTACTTTTTTTTCTCTTCATGAAACTTTCTTTTTTACATATCATATGAGCTTCTTCCTACTTGTGAAACTTAGGTGTTTCTATTTCATTGTTTTGATGTTTTTCCTCATTTACATGACTTATAACTTTAATTTGCCTTTAAATCTTATATAATTTTTTTTCTATTTAACAGTACTTCTTTCTTATAAACATTTCTTATCTTTTTATCATGATTTTCACTCATTTTAGTGTCTTAGAAAGTTTCTTTTGTTCTTTGATACAGTTTCATGCTTAATAGTGCAACATTTAATATCACATACACTTACTCATGTGTACTTAATTACTTGGTATCATTTTCTTACATTTGTTTACATTTTTCTTTCACTTATTTTACACTTTATACATACACTTAGATTCACTTATTTATACTCTTATTTTACTTACTTTGTATTTTTCTTACACGTTTGTTCACTTTGACACATTGTATTATATCCCTAGTTGAAGGACCTTGATAGGAAGTTGCACATTGAACTTATCCCCAATAGCAGGACCTTGATAGAAAATTGCACATTGTATTTATCTCCAATGGTAGGACTTTGATAGAAAGTTACACATCGTATCTATCCCCAATGGCAGGACCTTGACTATAACCTCACTTGAATATATGTTGCACATTGTATTGTATCCCCAATGGCAGGACCTTGATAGAATATTATACATTGTATTTATCCCTAATGATAGGACTTTGATCATATCTTGACTTTACATCTTGACATTTACACATTGACATTTAAATATTGACATTTAGATCTTGATCTTTACATCTTAACATTTAGATTTTGACATTTACACCTTAACATTATTTTTACTTATTCTCTTTTATATTTCTTGATTTTTTATCCATTTCACTCCTCATTAGTTTATAACCAACTTTATCATATTACTACATGAGCTTTATTTGATCATAACACAATAACATATATTATTCACATGATATATTCGTTAACTTAGTAATAAATAAAAACTCTATTATTATAAGCATTCATTAGTATTATCAAAAAACATCCAAGAAACATGTAAATAGTAAAAGAAGCATTAAGAGACATTTTATCAAACATGTAAAATGCAAAAATTAATGAACTAGCATGAGAAATCAATAAAGCATCACAAATTACAATAAGCTAACATATATTTAAATGAATTTACCATGGGAGACTTTGGGCTGATGCAAGGGATCTAAAGATATCCAACATTTCAAGGAAATACATATACATACTATGTAAAATCATTTTTTCTTATAGATTAAATTAGGGATTTCTAAGATTCTAGTATAATATGGCAAGACTTCATCACAAATCGTCATACGAGTTGGGATTTCTAAAGTTTTAACAAAGGGCTTCATAAACATATGAGAAAACATGCATAAAATCAAGATTTTACTATTACAAAACTTTTAAGAACTTAAAACAAACAAAAATGAAGTTAGTTTTGCATAACTACTTACCCAAGTTTCTTCTTCTTCTTTCAAAGAAAATCTTCAAGGAAAACCTCATTTCATATCCTTATATTCTTTGTAAAATGAGGTAGAATTAATGTAAATTAAATTAAGCATGAAGATCTAGGAAGAAAATAAGCTAACCTTGAAGATTTCTAGAGTTGGAAGTAAAACTTACCCAATTTAGGGGAATGACTCCCACATTTAACTCACAAATCCTTTAATCCTCTCTAACTCTTTCCCTTTTAGTGTAAATGAAGTTGTTAGGGTTTTTTTATCATATTTATAAGGTTTTTGGTCGAGTTGGGAGGGTCTCACACTCTCCAAGATGAAGAAAAATCAATTTTTTCCTTGAAAAATCAATTTTTTCTTTAAAAAATCGCATTTTATGTCATTTGGATCGATCTAACATTTTTTGTGCAATTTTTTGCAACCCGAGAGGTCTTGGATTGATCCAATAAGTTGGATCGAATTAGAAAGTTTGGATCGATGCAAATAGGTTTTTCCTAGTTTTTACCTTCGCACTAAAACGCTTATAACTTTTTCTATACAACTCGAAATCGATCGCCATTTGTTACGTTAGAAACTAGAGCTTTCTAATAAGGTATGACTCATATCGTAGTTCATTCGGGATTAGTGTCAGTGGGTTAGGAAAGTTGCCTCAAATATGCAGGTCTATCAGCACAGATACCTTATGAGAAAATTGACATAACTTTTTCAAGAAAACTCGTAATTGCACGTCATTTGTTTTTCTAGAAAGTAAACTCTTAGATATTTTCATCAAGGTATGACATGACTTTCAATTCTTTCGTAATTTGTGTCAATGGGCTCACAAAGTTACCACAAATGCAAAATCAAGATAACGATACATCTACATCCCGGGTCACTCGATTAATTATACGATTAAGTCAAATACTTGATTTTGACGTTTGGGCACAAGAATGAGTGTTTTGGGATTACCCATGACATTTTCGGAAGAAAAAAAAATGTGTTTTCGATACCTTAACCATAGCAACAGTGTAACTACGTCACGATTCAACAACATTGTAACTAAGTCGCAATTCAATGTTACTGTAGCAACAAAATTTAATTACTAATTTTTTTTTCTATGCCACAGCTACTCACATCCCTACAGTTGAAGATTCTGCACTTAAAATTATTGGAATTTCTAATTCCAACATAACACAAATAATGTGACAAGATGGCCGAGAAATAATATTTTCGTGGGGAAACAAATGGTCTGTCTCAGATTCTGTGTCCTAGCTACCATGTCCACAGACCCACGGAACACGATAGGAGACGAGGAATCTGAGACAGAACATTTGTTCCTTTTTGGTGGATATACAGGACATCTGCTGCTATGAATGTTATATTGCAATTGCAAATCTCAATAATAGGCAAAAGCCTCCGAAATATATGAAAGTAATGCAAATGTATCTTTTACTTAAAACCAATAAATCTGCAATATGATGCTAAGAATCTTACGTTAGAGAGAACTAGGCTCTGTAAGCACTATAGTATACCGGGGACATTATATATATAATATGAGCTCAAGATCTTAGTTAATGATCAATAATACTGCCCTTTCATCAATGTGATTTTATTGCATGAACCACGCAGGAAATTGATGATCTTTGTACGTGGTATGAGGCAAGAGTTGATCAATATCCACTATCCAGACATCTAGTTTTCAACTAGTATTATATATATATATATATATATTTTGATGAATAGTAGTACTATTTATATTCAAATTCTAACTACATGCAACTTGCCTTCTCATGGCTAATACATGATATTCAAATGCTCTTGACTGGCTTTCAAGAGCTTTAGAGAAAGATGTTTCTACTTCGTTTCCTCGTGTGGAGTTTTGTACTCTTTAAAAATAAAGATTCCGTCAGAAAAAACCATCTGAAATGAAAAGAAAGAAAAAAAAAAAAAAAAAGCTCTTGTAGCTCTCAAAACAAAAGTAAGTCGCGTTTCTTGCACTCCAGGTCTCCAGCAGGGATTGTTGAGATCGTTCTCTAATGTTAGTTCAATTGGTTCTTCTGATGATTTTGTCTCTCAAAAAAAAAAAAATTTGGTTCTTCTGATTTTGTTGGATAAAATATTTAGGGCTGTATTCTGATTTTGGCCTGGAGATCTTACCGGTGGCAATCTCAAATGGTGAGTCCCAATTCTCTGAGTGTCCAACCTTTTTGTCAACAAATTTACATTAACAAAAGAGCTTCATCATGTGGGCTGTTATGAAACCAAAGCTCCCATGCATAAAGACAGCAAAGAAAAATTATTTAACTAGACATTTCTTTAATGACTGTTTAAAACCCATTACAGATTCCAAAGAAGTAATGAAGTCTCTCCCCCTCACACATAATTTTTTTACTAAAATGTAGGCGCTTGACCTTTTTTACTGGCGCTTTCTTTCACCTTCTGCATACCATCCCCTTCCCTCCATCCCCACCTCCACAGGCAACTCTAAAAGCTTCTCCACCCACAGATTCCTCCATTTTGAGCCCAAAATTTGATACTGCGCAGTCTGTAGCGAATAGATGTGAAGAGGCAAATTTATCTGCACCTCCCATGATTGGCATGGCTGCGGCCATCTTCACTCGGCTGCGATAACTTGGTCTATATGTCTTACCCAACACACCATTCACCCTCCCACTAAGCGAGTTAAACTTGAAGTTAAGCTCCAAATGAGCAAAGCAGTCATCCTCTCCCACATCATACCCATGCACCCTTGACTCTTCTGCAGTGATGGGAACCACACGGGCTGCTATCTGAAACAAACCCTCCACTTCAACCTTCACCACATTAGCCTCGACAAGTCGTCGGATCTGCAACCTTGCCACCGGTGACCACCATGTGTGGCCCTCCCCTGTTGGCATAACGATATTATTTCCATCTACCTGGATTAGCATGTTGTCCGTAGATTCATGCCACTTAGAAATTTTCTGCGCACCCAAGTACAGTTGATGGTGCCCGAACAAGACACCGATGGATTGCACCCACGTAAAGTCCCTCCCCTTCTGGCTTTTCTTTCCAATGAAATGAGCATTCACATGGACATCAGGATCTGAAACCAGGCAGAAGTCCTTGTCCTTCTTGCCATGGAAGTAGAACATGACACCATCACCACCAATAAAACGGGGGTCTTGACACACGGCTCCTGGTTTATCACAAGCTGTTGTGCAAACCCAATTTCCAAAGTCAGCTCTGCTATTGACTAAATCCTTTTCAATTGATCAAAGAAGTAACTTAAATAGAAATGGAGAGAGATTCAACACAGAAAGCTTCTTTGAAATAGTACTATGAAACACTGAAAAGGTAATATATATCTATTCAAACCCATTTGCTAAAGTTTAACTATGGATCCAAAACAAGGGAATCAAGCTAGAGAAAAGCTTACCACAATAAGGTTTGCAGATCCTGCAATCCACTTCACAAAGTCTAGGACAACCGGCAGGACAGGTGTGCTGGGTGCCATAGCACATTCCATAGAACGGGTCGTGGCAAGCGGCTTTCCAAGCACTGACATGGGTTTGGATGACACTAAAACATAAGATAACTAGAAGAATCCATGTACCTCCCATGTTTCTTCTTCTTCTTCTTCTTTCTTCTTCTTTCTTCTTCTTCTTCTGTGTGTAAATTCTTCGTCTTATGTGTGTAACCTGCAATACTCAATAAAGAATGACATAGCAATTAATGGGGGATTCAACTCTTGGTTGTGTTACAACTATGCATAGGACAAGATTGTTAGGTTTATGCTTGCACAGGATATAATAAAATTTTTGTTACCAAAAAAAAAAAAAAGATAATAAAATTTAATCTTAGGTCAACACGAAAGTTATTAATGTAGCTTAGAGTGATGGGTCCAGAAATCGAATCGATTCGATCTGTTACTTACCGAGATAAATATCTGTTTTTTATTGCATTAACTAAAAGAATGCCTAGAAATCAAAACGATAAACCGGATCTTCTACGGTGTCACTCAATACTTAACGACTAAAAGAGAAATTAGATGACTAGGTCGTTGACTGCCAAGAAGGGTGTATAGAGGGCATAGGCATGGCTACCCTTTGAAAACAAATAACGATTCATTATGCACCCTTGTTAGGGCTATTTTAGTCATTATCCAGGTCTTCTTATTACTTAAACACCCTCTACTATCTAATGTAAATTGACCAACATACCTAAAAACTAATGGTGTGACTTTGGTTGGGCTCAACCAAAACCCTAGCTATATATCCAATCCGATATCCCGGATTGTCTCCAGCCTGGAGTGTTCATCAAGCTTCAATTTCGTGCTGGCATGTGGTGAAAAAGTGATTTACATCTTAAACCTATGGAAAAAATATAGTTTCCACTTTTTCACCACGTGTCATCACGGAATTGACGCTTGATGAAAGGATGGACACATCTGGGCTGGAGACGATCCATCCAATCTCCCAATCTGAGCTTTAGCTCAAGGGTTGGGCTTGGGCTTGGGCTGAAATTATATATTTGGCTCATTCATTTAATGCCCAATATATGAATTTCCGATCCTTCACGTGGGTTCTTACGGACCGATCGCGAAAAGCATGTGAGTTACTGAGTATATTTTTTCCAAAGCGGATTTCCTGTAGCGGTTTTACTGTAGTGAAACTGAAGCACCAGGTTATCCGGTGACATGTGGGCGGAAGAAGTGAAAAAACACCTGCAGTGCTTCACTTTTTCTGGTAGCTGACTTTTTCACCCATGTGTCACCCGACACCCTGGTGCTTCTATTTCACTACAGTAAAACGGCTACTGGAAATCAGCTTTGATATTTTTCTGGATAACACATCTGAGTACTGGTGTAATTACTAAAAGACACCTGCTTTAATCCATGGTGTGTTGACCGAAATATCCCTAGATGCTTTCTCCCTCCTTGTGATTGGATCCTTTAGAGAATCACACCTTGCTGTGTTGAAAAGAATCTGAACTGCATGATATCTCCTTAGGCAGGTCCCATTCCATTTTACATGAGCAGACGTGTTTTTCCTTGCGGCAAATAATCAGCTGCTGCAAGTTTTGCTGTAGACAAAACAACCCATGTTAGAAGACAAAATGCCCCTAGTCATGACTATAAATGTAATGTGATAGGGGTGGGCATGGGCCGGGCTCGAGGCGGGCCATTATAGGCTCAGGGCTTATCACAGGCCAGGGTTTGGACCCGAATTTTGAAGAAAAAAACTTAAGCCCAGACCCGGATTTTATTAATTTATCAGGCCAGTCCATAAATTTCAAAAAATATTAATTTTGAGAATACTTTTATGAACCTGAGGATGCAACACGGCGGGAGAGACTGTCAACACATGATGGCAGACAAAAGCTTTTGATCAGGTTTGACCACCACAGCACTGGGACACTAATTAATAATAATAATAATAGACTTGAATCTCATTGGTTTAGGTTTTTTTTTTTTGAATCTTATTAGTCCCTTGATCACATAAAGGGGTTATTGTAGGTGTATTGTCCACAACGTCTAGCGTCCTCCTGGAGGGAACTCACCCAGATGCATGACTAACACATTTGCATCATTTAGTACGTTTGCTATAAAATCAAAAGGCCCATACACTCTCTACATACGAAACAAACGGGACTTAAGGTCTTTACTCTCGCAATGTATGGGTCGAGATTCCCGAGGACACTCCATCCCATATTCCCATTGGTCTTGGAGATCAATCTATATCATTTCAAAACTTAGGTCTTGGTGCACCACATTTTAATATAGGATTACAAACTAAACTCTCATAGATGGATACGACTGTTACTGTTTTGATTTATGTTAAAATAACTAGATTCATTGTACACTAGCGAGTAAAGAAGTATATATGTTTGATTTTAAATTAGATTTTGAAGTTCCTACCTTGACTCCCCTTCCCGATGGTGAATGGATAAAAAATGTTCACCTTAACGAATGCTAGCCACTGCTCCTTGTTAGGGGGTGGGCACATCAGTGCTGAAAAGTGAATATACGCCTCCCAAAAAAATGAAAATCACTTTTCAACGCTGATGTATCCGCCCCTGACAAGGAACAATGATGAGCGTTTGTTAAGGGAAGCGTTCATAAACCGATCCCTTCCCAATGACTTCATCTTGTTTTTATCATCCGTTCATGGTTTTATAACAAATCGTACTGTGCCACGTACACAAAAGGAGAAGGAAGAAAAACAAACACACATCTTCTTTTTCTCAACTTGCAAATTTTGAACTCTGTTGGTTTGATCTACCTAGTGGACGGTTGAACCAAGTTGTCCAGTTTTTGGACGATTCATAGGGTCAATAGTAGAATTGATTGGGCTAACAAAGCCTAGCTTAATGACTTTGACCCAGTTTGAACCAGGCTCAGTCCTCCACATTTTGGACTATCAATTGGGAAATTCTCCGGTTCAATCATGGTTTAATGGCTATTACTCACCACCGACTAAAGGATAAGGTTATTTCAATAAAAATATTATTTAATTGAAACTCATAATGAATTTACAAAAGTTATTATGATATGCTTTCTCTTTTCCTATAGTTAGTTACTTGGGGCACCGGTAGATGGACCACACTGCTGCAGGCCCCATCAGTTTATATATATAAACGAAACAGATTCTATGTGACAAAAAATTGTCTGTGACCCTCTATGACAGTATGACTACACCCTAGGCTGACACATGGCGTGTATCAATGTATGGACTAAAGGCCTTACTTTAAAATCCCCCTGTGTCATTAAACCGTGATTATCTGTCCCCTGCGTCAATCTAGGCCTTATTCAAAATAAAAGGGACCTGCTACACCCAAAATGTCTGTCCCCTGTCTCCATGTGAGGTGTTTACTCTTTAGAGTTAAAAACGTAAAAACAGTTTTCAAATAAAAAAAATTAGTACCCATAAAAATGGGATTTGTAGGCTTAAAACCATAACAAAGTGTTCAAATGAACATTTGCTCCCTGCTTAAAAGCACTAAAAATTAAGTGAGAACCAATCTTGTGATAACTGTGAAAACGGCATCAGGGTATGGACACATCAGCGCCAAAAAGTGATAAGTGCCCCCCCAAAAAGTGCAAATCACTTTTTGGTACTGATGCGTCAGCCCCTTTGGTGCCGTTTTCACGGTTCTCACAAGATTCGTTCTCACATAATTCAAGCCCATTTAAAAGAGGCATCAAATACCAAAAAAAAAATCACGTGTCAACCTATCATGTGGGGACACGAGAGGACAAACAAATCTGGGTGTGACAGATCCCTTTCCGATTAAAATACACATCATGTGTCAGTCTTTGGTCGTAGAACATTGGTTTCATGAATAAATAAATTAGAGAATTTCTAATTTTTTATTTGTTAAAACCCTTGTATTTTTGAATCTGATGTCTTTGAATCATGTTTCACTATGTCATTGATTGACAATGCTGTGTTTTTTAATCTGATGTCTCTTTTTTCTTACACGTGAACACTTTTTGAACCCAAACACATGATGTGTCAGCTTATAATTCACCATAAAACACTACACACACTGTCATCACAGAACATTTTCTTCCAATTCAAAAATACATCAGTTGTTAGTTTGTGGTATGTGTCACATTGGTCACACCAATTTTTATCACAAAAAGATCATTTTTCCTTTTTTATTTCACTTGGTTAAGCCTATGTAGCGTAGATCATCTACTGTCTTTACAACTACCATACGAGGAATGATCAGCTGTAGGAAGTTTTGATGTGGCTTTTCGAAGAATGTTAGCTGTAGCAAATTTTGCTGTGGCCTTTTGTAGTACAGCAAAAAAACATGGGTTGTTTTGTCTTTTAACATGGGTTGTTTAGTCTTTTAACATGAAACCTTTGTTTTTTTGTGATATTTTTATCATGCTACAAAAAGCTACAGAAAAATTTGTTACTGCTGATCATTTGGCTTTTCTCCAACTTGAATCATTTCTGATCTGCCCATGGGATTTTCTGCGGCAATGATTTTCTACACTGATGATAACCTCCGCCGAGGTCAAGGGTGGCTACATCAGCGTCAGAAGTAATTTACACACGCCCCAAAAAGTGAAAATCACTTTCAACGCTGATGTGTTCGCCCATTTGACCATCAGCGGAGGTTAGACAATAGGGTCGGCATATAAAATCCAAGCCTGATTTTTTGTGCCTACAACCAATGTTGCAGTTAAGTGGCGTAGACATGGACAAACAAAATTGTGCATTTTTTGAATTTGGCATCTTTCTAAAGGTCTTTATGCTTGTTTCTACGTTTTTTACCCTATACATACCATGTGTCAAATTGTGGTGTGTGTCACAACTGTTGTATTTTGTGGTTAAAGATTCTGTTGACACCAAAATCATCACCGCCTGATCAAAAAGTTAAGATAAACAATTATAGCACAAGATGATTAGTTGAGGTGTCATGATTTGAAATTTTAAAATGTGGAACAGATGGCAAATTGTTAATTTGTTGACAAACCACATTAAAGGTTGATTACATCAAAATATAATCGCAAAGAACAAGTTGCAAAATATCATTGGAAGAATTCCGATTGATTTAGTTGCAAGAATAGATGGCAGAATATTATTGTGAGAATTTCAACATTAGTTACAAATAACGGAATATCATTGGAAGAATTTCATCATCAGTTACAAAAACAAATGGCAAGATATCATTGAAAGAATTTCAATATCAGTTCCAAATAATGTAAAATCATTGGAAAAATTTTGACATTAGTTACAAGAACAAATGGTGGAATATCAATAAAGGAATTTCACCATTAGTTACAAAAATAGATTAAGGAATCAGCCAGGGGTTCAAGCGAACCGTGTGATTAAGGTAGGTTCGGTCCATGCCTCATTCAATAGGACTTTTATAAGCCTTTAAGGGAAGAAATGACGAACAAATGCAATTTTTATAGATATAACAATTGATAACACATTACAGATATCTTACCCAACCTAAAGAAGCCACAACTCTTATCTGAAGTGTCATCACCAATAAGGATCTAATCAAAGATAAAAACAATGGATGAATCAGATTTGATCTTCAGGAACAGGTTATAGATTAACTTATGCTACTCCTATTGCTAAGATAGATTAACCTCTACTCCTAAGATAAATTAAATTTGATGATGATGTTGAAGATCTTTTCTTCTTTTATATCTTGTCTATTTATACTAGATAAGTTAGTTATGGAATCTTTCTTTTTTCACGTCATTGGGTGGTTATCTCCAATTTTCCTTCCTTATTGATCCCATCAATACCTTCATTCCCCACCATGGCTCCACATGCTAATCATGGGGTGCATTGTGTCCCTATAGACAATGATTCATGATCGTTCTTTAGGTGCATCGGACACTTGCTGGCAAAGACCTATGTTCATTATATCCTAATGCTTAGGGCACATGTCATCGTCTTGCAGGATCAACTTCTTTAGTGTTCCCTTTGGAAGTGTGCTCAATATCTTTAATTCTTCATCATGGCAAGTGTCTATAATGGAGTGTGTTGTGTCCCTGAATCAACAATCTTGTCTGTTGTACATATCCTTAGTTCTAATGTCTTGAACATGAGTTAACATCTAACAAGATTTCACTCTTCTCGCGATAGCGTCCTGTGTCCTCAAATTAAAAACTAGTGGCACTCATGTATCTTGATTTCACAAGCAGGATTTAAAAATGGTATAAACAATTACATTAAATGAAATTTGAAAGAATAGTTACATAAACAAGTGACAAAATGAGCATTTAAGAGATGGTTTCTACAACCGATTGATGTTGCAAATCATAGGACATTTGACAACAACTAATAACTAAATGAAACCAATCATTTTGTCTATAAATACCAAGAGAATGAAGAGAAATGGGATATTGATCTAACACACAACAAACATGGCATAACGTTGCTTTTATCTTTTTTCTTCATGGGAGACTTTTATCTTAATTTTATTTAGTTTCACTTTATAAAAAATCGTACTAGAATTTATTTAATTCATCTATCATTGGAAACTCTTACCATAGTTTGCTTTAGCTTTCTCCTTCAAAAATCTTTTTAAAGTTGATTTAATTCCTCTGCGGATTTCATCCCTTCCATCTTTTGAAGATTGATTTAATTCCTCCACAAGAATCCATCATTTAGAGTTCATCTTATTCCTCTATAGGTGAACCACCATCCATTGGAGTTGATTTAATTCTTCCATAGTTTATACCATCACCTTTCATCTTCCACCACAATTTTACAAGTTGCAACAACATCTCCATCATCCTTTCATCATTTGGAGTTTGATTCAGTTCCTATATAAGACACCACCACACTTCCATCCTTTAAAGTTGATTTAATTCCCACACAAGTTGCATCAACACCATGTTCTACTACCATTTCTACAGGTTATAGCATATTTTCACCATCTTCCACCATTATTTCCATAGGTTCCAGAACATTGTCACTGTCTCCCGTGGTTACAACACTACAATCCCAGGTTTTTACAACAGCACCACCACTGTTACGAGCCACTATTGTGACAAATTACGACACCATTATCATCAAATTTTATGTTATTGTTTTAAAAATGTTGTAAGTACTTTGTTCCGCTAAAAGATTCTAAAAAATAACTTTGACAAAAGTGGAAATGAGCCAAGTCAATTAAATTGTTTTAAATACAAAAGATTTGAGGGAAATTTGAAAGTTTTGAGACTTTTAATGATTTCTTCATATATCAAAGACCCAACTAACTCGATACTTGCATTAAAACTTTAATCTCACGTTGTTTGGAAAAAAGTTCATTCACTTCCTTATAAGTAGAAGCAATGTGCTTAAGGAGTAAAATGTTACAAGAGAAGTTTGTTGTTGTTGATATATATACATATATATATATTAGTTTTCATAATAAGAATTTTCCTTATTGCCGTATGTATTGTCATATGTATGATATATACAAAATGAGTAATTAATCTAAAACATATTAAGTGATTAAATGCGTATTGATTAGCTTCTAAAACGGTTTTTTAAAAAAGAGGAAGGATTCAGGTAGATACACAGAAAAAGATATACAGTGAACCATCTTCCTCTTCCTCCTTGGATTATTTTTCATTGATTTTCTTTTTGGATTTTATTTGGAGAATTATGAACCATTTGGATATAATCTAAAATGTGTTGAAGGTCTACAAGTGATTATAAAGTCGGTGTACCCTAGAAGTGACTGTCGTTGTCTCCTATTGCACCATTTAATGGAGGGCATAATTCACTTTAAGGATAATATTGAACAAACCTCGACTATACAAACAAGTCTTTCATGCTTACTTTCCTTGTTATAGATTAAATGTGTCATGTTATATAATCATTGTCTGCTTCTACTTAATGGATATTTACTACTGAGACGAGACTTCTACGATATAATCCTGAAACCGTGTTTGATACTTATTGTACTTATATAACGTCACCTAAAGCTTGTTTACTGTTAGAATTTTGCTGTTGAACGGAGAAATATATTACAGCCTGTTTCTATATATTCTATTGATCACAAAATTATAGAACAAATCGTTCACTGTACTTGGTTTGTCGATGTTATGCTGGTTTGATCATTATTGGAAAGCCTCATGATTTGGTACTACCCCTTAATGAATGATAAAGGTCTGCCCTTAATGAATGATAAAGGTCTGCTCTGCATCAGAGGCTGACACATCAGCACCAAAAAGTGAAAAGCACCCCCCAAAAAGTGTAAGTCACTTTTTCAATGCTGATGTGTCCACCTCTAATGCAAAATGGACCTTGGTCGTGCATTAAGGGTCGCACCAATCCAAGGTGTATTGGGAATAGCTGGTGCCTATGCATCATAACAGTATATAGCATTGCCCGGATATACAACCACAACACAGGCTGTGCAAAAGAGGATCCAGGCTCGTCCCAATCTAAAGGGAGAGGTATTTACTGTATCAACTTCCTTTAACCCCTGCATATTTACAAAACACGCTTTGCTAGGCATCATGTTGTGGGCCAGATTTGGCCAGCTTGATATCTCTCCGGTCCGACTAGAGATGATTTGGAACCTCTTATCCACATTTCATGTTTGTCAATCCCTTCTTGCTTTTGTCATTGTGGCATTGCCCCTCCAAAAGAGAGAGTTCATGGTTTTGGCTAGGGCTGTCAAACTGTCCGATTATTATCCGGATCTGTATTTGATTCATGTTTGATCCGCTCATATTTGATTCAAATGCATTTATATCCGATTTGATTACTTGACTAAATATTCGAATCCGTTGAAATTAATAATTATATTATAATACTATAGGACATGTTATGCAGAATACAACATAAGAATACCATAACCTTAACTTCAACCCATTTCTCATCTCCCATTCCCTATTTGAATGAGAGAAAGCTCCCAATAGCCAGTTTCCCATCTCTCGTTGATCTATCAATCGTCCTCTTTCTCTATAACTCCTAGGTCCTTACTGTTTTTGTAAATATCTGAAAATATCTGAATTCAATTTGTTATTCAAAAAAATAAGCAAATTCAAAAACGACATGCTTATATTCGATTTGCTGATTCGTATTCAATCCATTGCCAGCCCTACTTTTGGCGTCAAGGTCTACCTCTCCTTCTTATGGTACAGGTCCCCTTCCTTGATGCAGCAGTCAGCAAGCTTGAGTGGCCCTTCAAAAAAAATCCTCAATATTTGACATTTCATTCTCCTTTTTTAGACAAAACAATCTAGTTACCTCTACTTTTATATATTTTTTCTTATTTACTAAATAAGGTTTGGTTTCGCCAAGGATTTTGATCAGTTTGACCTGAACCTGATCAAATG
>JAOXJP010285848.1:0-19159 GCA_025762735.1 Platanus orientalis | reverse complement strand
CTCAGAGGTACAAGGTTGTACCTAAGTATTAAGAAAAATAAATTTTCCACTTAACCCCACCCTTCTCCCCCCCCCACCACCAACAAAAAACCAAACCAGCCAGCTTTTGGAAGGCAACGGGATTATTGTCATAAAATTTTGTGAGAAAAGTTTACCTGACTACCATAGTGATTGAAGGGATTTCATCCATGAAATGTATTATATTATATAGGTTTCTAAGATCTCTTACTCCCATGCAAAAAGATCTTTAAATAGCATAGCTTACAAATTTGCAAAATGTCTAGAGCCAAGAATCCAAAGCCTTCTGTGCTTATGTTGGAGTTAGCCTTGTCTTAAGATTTTGTCCCTCCCCATAGAGGAATTAATAGCAATGAACCTGTGTGATTCACACGAACAATATACTTAGAGTTATATTTCTTTAAAATAGTTACAATGTGATGAATAAGAATAATAATATTCAATATTTAAACAATTAATACTAAAAATATATATTAAAAAAGTAAAGTTTCATATCTATAGAGGTAATAGTTTTTATATCAATAATTAAAATCACAATATATAATATAGAAATAAAATGACTCTTACCGGGCTTAGGTTGGCCCGGCCTTATGCAAAACCCTCAAGGCTATGCACAAGGCTAGATCAGCAGAACCTAGTCTGGCCTAACCCAAGATTAACTCACAAAAACCTAGCCCTAGCCAAGCTTGATTGGGCCTGGTCCCTAATTTCAAGCCCGAGCTTAAACTTGGGTTATGCTCAGTTGATCTTAGTCTGGCCTAGACCTAAGGCCTGAGTGTGTGTGTATGTGTAGCGAAAGAGAGATAGAGACATTTTCAGAGTAGAAAAAAAGGGGGAGAAATTAGGAAAAATAAAGGGGTGAGGCATTAAAGATAAGAGAATAAGAGGAAAGATGAGAAAGAGAAAGAAAAGGGTGAGAGATGTTAGGAGTTATTTTTTATGAGAGAAATATGAGAGAAAAAATGGAAAAGAGTTATTAGTAACATTAAATAAGAAAGAGATAACAAGCGAGATTATATGGGAGAGAAATGTGTCATTTCCTAAAAGCCCCCAAAAAAGAGAGATTTTAAGGATGTGGGAGAATTGGATAGGAGAGAGACGTTAGAAGAGAAAGAGAGGGAGGACATTTTGGAAAAATTAATGGACAAAAAATTAGGTAGAGTATATATATATATATATATATATATATATATATATATATTATTGCATCATTGGATCTTTGGGTTGATGTATTTCATCTTTCTTACCAAAATATATAAATAAATAAGAAAGCAAGCTAGTCATCTTACAAAACACCAACTATGACATCAAAATGCATCTCGATTATACAATACGAAATAACCACTCTTTTTTGTATATATATATATATATATATATAATACCTTTACCTTTAATATGTGCCATACATCTATGGTATTAGACATTCTCACTTTTCTAGCTCAGACGTACCAGTCTCCCTAGCACTTCTCTGAAGTGTCTTGCCAATAATAGTAATAGATTCTTTTTCACTTCTTTTGGAATTGGAATTCAAACCTGTCAACATCAATGGAGATAAAATTATTGTATCCATTAGATTAGAACCTATTGGAATATTGAATATTCAAAATATTGAATCTTAGCAATAGCCCCATTATTTTATTTATTTACAACTTTCTCTTTGTCAGATATGTTCGTCGATCGATCAAACAAAATGAAATCTTTAACTACAACTCATTAGATCAATTGAGAAAAATGAAATTTGGCTTGGACACTTCCTATCGATCATAGACCTTTTGATCGATCGATCGATCGAACTATTCAGATATTGACAAATTTTCCAAAACAAAATTGCCTAACTCTTCACATGAAAGGGTGCCTAGTGTGTTACTAGATACCATTAAGTGACCAATCGTATAGAAGGGTGCGTAAGATGTCATGCCAGCCCCAAAATCTGTACACAATTCATTGTATATATACATGGTGTCACATACTCCAGGGTGTGACATTAGGGGTGTCTTTTTCTTCTTCATTACCTTTGAATTTTTATTATTTCCCCTTTTTATCCACAATGTAAACATCCATAATTACCAATTAATATTGCAACGGAATCTTAACAACAAATATAATATTCAATCTCAAGTGTAATGGGAATATACTCAAGTATATGGTGCTAAACTACGCAGTGGAATAAATTCATATATTGATCCCAAAAAGGTTAATATATCCAATTAACCATCACCAAGATGACCATCCATAACGGTTCACATAATATCCACATCTCATCAAATAGAACTAACAAAGTCCACTAAACCGATAGTCAAAAGAATCCCTATTTTAAGTACATAATGTATCAAATGTAACTGAATACAATGAACTAAAGATATAGTTCTCCCGTCATCTAGACCATCAACTTGGAGCAAAATCTACAAGGAATATAAGAGTACGATCCTCCATCCAAAATGATGTTAAAAACATGTGTAAGTTATAAAGCACATGAGAAAACATACAAAATTCCCTATGGAGTAAATCAGTATAGGCACTAACATCAATTGAAAACTAATCGTGACCTGTAAAGCATATGTAAAATCAAGGCTAAACATAAAAATAGTACAATCCTATTAAAAGAGGTTTACTAAATGAAAATCCAGTTCAAGTAAGTGATCACAACAGAGTCTTGTAGTGTATAACTCGTAAGGGAAGTGCATGACATGCAATGTGAATGCTTACTTCAAAATACTTATATATAGGTAGGCTTTAGCACCTTTGAGAGGCTACCTTAGCTAATGGATTTCAAAACCTGATGCATGGCTAAAGGAACCCAATTTGGTCTCTAAACTCATATAACCCATGGAGGGTGTTTGAAACACAACTCTTCGAATCAAATCAAATCAAATCGAATCGTATCAAACCAAATCAAATCAAGTCAAATAAATCCATGTAAGATCTCCAAAATAAAACTGGTTGAATTGAATTGAATTGTATCAAACAAATTAACCCATGTAGGGTCTCTGACATAACTAAAACCATATAACCTATATAGGGTCTCTGACAAATCTAAAATCATATAACAGAATGATGGGCTACAAGGGTCGTCTTCACCTATTCATGTGACCCAATGATTGGTACCTGATGGGGTAAAGACCCATGTTAGCCCGTAAAATTTTATCAAGGCATCAAGGGTGTAAAACCAAATTCATGTCTCCAAAAAGATCTATCAAAACCAATGCTTATATAGAGTAATATACTACTACAGAAGGAATGCTAAGAAAAGTTGTTCATGCAGTCCAAGCTATCTGAATAAAGCTCTTTAAAAGCTTCTTGGAGATCAACCTCCTCATCATTTTCTTCCTCTTCTTCACTACTAGAGGCAAATTTTGTCATTATTTTCCTCATTTTCTTGCTCATTCATCAAGGTAATGAGAATCTTAACATTTTTTGGACCCTCTTCATCATGTGATGACTCATTTTTTGATTCATCGGAGTTGTCATCCCATGTGGCATCCATGGATTTTTCTTGAACTTATTTTTACTATTATTAGCACAATCTATAGCCATGTACCCAAATCATTTGCATTCATAGCATTGGACTTCTTCTTTAAGAAGTTTCTTTCTCCTAAAATTTATATTGAGTCTTTTAGTGGATATTTCTTCCTAATCCCTCTAGTTTTCTCTTGAAAGTTTTCTAAATTGTTTAAAAAATTCTGCAAACTCTTCATAAGAACTAGAATGTTCATCAACATTTAGAGCAGTGCCTTTTCTACTTATGGGTCTAAGCTTTAGTTTAAAACCCTAGATTGATCCAATTAATTCGTCTAATTTCATTTTGTCAAGATCTTGACATTCTTCTATAGCGGTTACCTTAGGATTGAACCTTTTCGGAAGAGACCTAAGTATTTTTTTAACTATTTTAAGAATCTCTTAACTCTTCTCCAAGATTTCTCATTGAATTTACAATGTCTTGGAGTCTTGTATGAAGCTTTGATAGCTTCACTGTGTTTATTCCCTCATGGGTAACCTTAAAAAGGTCCCATGCTTCCTTGGTAGTTTAGGGTCCTAAAATTCTCATAAAGTCATTTTGACTCACTGCACAAACTATTGCATTTGGCACCATGTAGTTGGCGATATATATATTCTTTTCTATAGTATCCCAATCCTAGTCAAGTCTATCATTTGGTCTCTTATAAATATCCATTCTTAATGGAAGACCAAACCTTTATACCTATAAATCTTAGGAATATGCTCATTTGAGCCTTCCAATAGGTATAGTTCATGCCATCAAAGTATGGGGGTTGGTTTGTAGCATAGCCCTTATCCATTTTGGAAATCAATGATCTTTTTGCCTAGGTGGTTAAACACAATTGGAGCAACCTTGCTTTAATACCAATTGAGATATCCGAAATGGGATCCTAGAGGGGGGTGAATAGGATCATTACACTTATTTAAAATTCTTTAACTATTAATCCACCTTTTGATTTACTTTTTTTACTTTATTATGCAACAGAATATTCTATCAAGTAAATAAAATCTCTATGAACTTATCATAGACTACTACTCTCCGTCATGAACTATAGTGTCACCTATAACAGAGTGGGAGACGGGTTGATAAATTCCTTAAAGTTGTTTGCTTAATTCTTTTACTTTAACCTTAGTTAGAGTCATTTAATGTGTTGGAAAACTTGCATAAATGAAATAAGCATAAAATAAAATATAAGATGAAATTCAAACACACCACAAGAGCACAAGGATTTATAGTTGTTCAGCATTCCAGGCCTATGTCCACTTTTCAATCGATAATTTATTTTGAATAACCTTAATTCATTTACAAGTTTTAGAGAATCCACTCTCTTATAAGTACACTCCTAGTGTCTCCGGTGAGCACACTTCGTTTAGGGACTCCGCTGGACTAAACACACTTTGCTCCAGCAAGTGTAGTGAGAATCCACCTTCGGTGACTTCGGTGAAAGTTGTGAACTTCAATAGAAGTGTTGAAGGATGTAGAACTTCCTCCTTGATGTGGGTTGCCTCCTATATACGCCTATTTGACTATATGAATCACTCCCCCAAGCTTTCAAGTGATGTAACTATGAATAAAGGAAACTAACAACATGACTTTGATAGGATTTTACTATTGACTCAAACTCAAAGTCATAGGCTCATAATAATATGATTGTTTTTACTTAAAACCTCACACTTTGATTTGATTCAAGAGAAATTTTACTATCAATTCTCTCATGCCTCAAAACCCATACCAATAAGGCTACGAATTTCAACACGTGACATTAATCCATTCATTCATTAACATATAAATATCGTGTAAAAAATTTCACTTTTTTCATTTACTTTCACATTCATACGCAATAGAATAAATATGTCAATTATAAATCATTTCATTCCATAATCCATGATAATAATCCAAAAACCTGTATGTTTGACATTCCAATCCAGATAACCTATGGTTTGACATTAACTGAAATCAAACAATAAATCTAAGTACTAAAATCCACTACTTTATTACATCTTTTCAAACGAATTGAAATAACTAAATTAAACTAAAATAAACATAATGTCTCTAAATTGAAATAACTGAAATGAAGTTTGTTCGGTTCAATCACACTGGTCCCTCTAGTTGGAACCGCTACTTTGCAATCTCTTCATCATCTATGGTATCAATTCAGTGTTAGCTTGACAGGCTCAATAAGAAAACATATAAACAATAGGAAATATTAAATCAAGACTTAGCATGGTTTTAGAAATCTTAAACGTATAGTTTCTTGTTCTTTACAAAATACGAATCTATATAGTTTTAAACAATACTATGCTGAAAACATTTAAACAGTTCAAAACAAATATAAGAAACAAATCCAAACAATACAATAACAAGTAATGAATCAATACTATAATGAAACAATGCAAAATAATATCAATCTATTTTCTTAGCCATTACACTGCACACCATTTAATCCTTAGTGAAAAGGGTAAACAAGTTCACCAATTTAATCCCCAGTGAGAGGGCCGATACAATTACACCTATACTTCAGTGAGAGGAGACTACTATCTCACCCTTAATAGCAAGAGATCAATTCATTAATTTAATATTCGGTGAGAGATCCGATATTTCACACCATAAACAAGATGAGGTAAGTATCATCAAATAATCTCATTTATGATAAAGGGTGGCTTCATTCACAGACAATATCACTCTTCTTATACAATTTTCTTTTCAAAACATAACTATCTTTACTATAGTTTATAACAATAATCTAATTTAAAACAAATACAATGGAGATGCTTGATCCATCAAAGCACAACTGCAAAATAGTTTTGCAAAATAATGCTAATAATGTTTGTTATGCTTAAAACATTAGTTTATAACTTGTAAAATATGGAATCAATCTTAATGAATCTTTTCCTTCCTTTAAAATCATTGGAAACATCATTTTTTGGTTAAAAACTTTTAATCTTATTGAGAACTTGTGAAAACAATACTTTTATTTGCAAAACATAATTTTTCATAAACACTAACAAAAAATCCATTTTCAAAGCTTGTAGATTCTTTGCAAAAATATGGGTATTTTCAATAAAACAAGTAAATCATGTGAAACGATTTCAAAACAAAGATTGACAATGATATATGCATCTAAGATAATGGAAACAATGCATATCTTATAGGTATTGTTATGAACAAGGTTATTATTTACAAAACAAGGGTTCTAAGAGTTTAGACAATTCAAAACCGGAATAAACGATTATAATACCTTAAAAAATGAGATTGAATGTGTTCTAAGAATCTAGGAATTAAAAAACAAGGCATAGTTTACTAGTGTTCTTACCTCTTCACTTGTAAATTCATTCATAAGTTTTATGTTATTCAAAAATCTCAAAGTCCCTTATATAACCTACATTTCTCTTTTTCCTGCTACTCAATTCATTTCTATGGGGTCAAGAACAATACAATATATAGACATGCAAAGAGTCCCAAAGAAAATAAGAAACCCCAAAGTCGGAAAGTCTCGAAAGAGCAACTTTCCAATTTTGAACTAGACATGGCCGATCAATCGAGCCTCGGGACTCCCTAGCTAACTCGATTGGGGGTCCTACCGATCGATCAAGTCTGGGCCTCGATTTTCTATTTTTTATCTTGCATACTAAAACGCCTATAACTTTGTCGTTTATGGTCAAATTCGCTCGCAGTTTGTTGCGTTGAAAACTAGACTTTAAGACTTTTATAATGAAATAATTTTCTCACTAATCATTTCTACATTTTCATTGGTGTTTCTCTAAAGTTGTACAAGTTTACAAGTCGATATATATGCATTTAAATCATTTATAAGTGTATGAAATAGATGTAACATGTGTATATGATATATGTGTGACACATGTGAGAAATATGTGCGGACATGTAGAGGGTGTTATAAATTCATTTACCCAAGTTGTGTAAGCCATTGAGGCTTCATCTCTTATTTATAAAGTGAGAAAAGAATACTCTAGAAGCCTCCAACAACTCTTTTCCAACTAAAAAAAACTAGTTGTTACAGAGATTTTCCATTTATGGCACGTTTCGAGCTCCAAAATCATGTTCAAGCGCTTAAACATGTTTTTCGATCGCTCGAACACTACTTTTAAGAGCTTGAATACTTATAACCCTTGATTTTTCTTTCATTTTCAATAAATGATTGTCGAGCCAATCATTTTGAGTACTTACGGCCCCCGAGCTGATAGCTAGATCAAACGTTATGGCCGTTTTAAGTTGGTCATTTTTTTTTCAGCACATTTTTGTTTTACTTAATTTTTGTCAATTTGGGTCCTCTCTTTGGTCCACATTTGGTGAGACCTTTTCATATGGCTTGGGCCAACCTAAAGCATCCTATGGTCAATCTATGGTTTTTCCTCAAACCTCCACTTACCAAACATTTACCAATTTACCTTTATGTGTTGGTCTGACTTCTTGAGGCTACATTGCTTGAGACTTCTTTATCTTTATTGTAGCTTGAGTCTCTTGATATTTGTGATCTTCTCAGCTCTATGATCTTCTTAAAACATTGACCAGACTTGATTTGAACTTACATAGATTTACATTTACATACTCAGTCCAATACATATACTACATGTACTTAAGTTTTGGAATGAAATTTGAAAATACAACAAAATATCTAACAGATTGTTGTGCTTGACCACGACTACTACTCCCTAAGTCTTGGTTCATAGTAGGTGGTTGGGTTTTCACCCGAGCTAGTAGATTCCCCAGTTCTGGAATCTGTGGCATTGTAGGTATTCATAGAGTCTGGGTTCTAAAGCTAGGTCTGTCCAACTGCATCTCGACTCTCGTCACCAACTCGAGTGCATCATTGAGTGAATAGATTTTCTACATTGTAACTCGATCCTAAATTGTAGTGCACAAACCATTTCTGAATCTTGCCACCTGTTATGACTCTGTTTTTGCCAAATTATTATGTGCTGATAAATGATGAAACTCGATGGTGTAATCTCATACTGAGCAACTCCCTTGCTTACAATTCAGGTATTGCTGGAACAGTACATGATCGTAGTTTGCTGGTAAAAATCATCTCTGTATCATTAGCTTCATCCGTGGCAAAAATTTGATTTGGTCTTTTAATTGATGGATCCTAGAAATCTGCAACTATTCCTACCAAGCCGAAACTCCACCTTTTAGCTTGTAGGAAAAAGAGCTTAAAATTCTTTTTCTTCCATGATTCCCATATAATCGAAGAATCATTCTACCTCTAAATTGTGTGACCTTCGAAGTCAAGTTTAACCTTCATGAGAAAGTGTTGATTTTGTGCATCGAACCCTTAATTACCATGTTAAAGGACAATGCCTTTAACTTCCTCATCACTAGAGTCAGACCCAAGGGGCTATCTTTGTTGATTATTGGGTACACGTGGATTCTTACCCACGGGTAGATTCTGATCTTGTTTTCTAAATTGTGTGCGAGTCATAGCCTTTCTGAGGTGTGCTATGGCAGTTTCCATATCCATCATACCCTATCGAAGCTTCTGCATGCTATGTCGAGATTCTCGCTGGTAGGCCTCAAAATCTTTCATTGTGACCACTCGTTCCTTTGGAGCACTGTTGATGAGGTTGGCTTTGATACCAACTTGGCATAACAGTAAGCAAAAGAAAGAGAAAATAAGAAGAAAACCATCATCTTATAAAGTTTTGGTTCCTCAATAGAAGATATTTAATTGTAGAGAATACTTCAGTTGATGTACACAAATCAACTAATACAACCCATTTGGGTGAGGACTCCAACAACTAATGGGACTCAAATTGAAAAATATTTAGCAAGTTTCCAAAACTAAAAATACATTCCAAACAAACAAAAATGCTAAAACAGAAATTACTACTTAAATAATAGATTTGCAATCCCATTATTTAAATGGCTGATTTGATCTTCTTTAATGACTAAAATGGCTGATTTGATATTCTTTATTTAAATGGTTGATATGCCTTGATCATTGCCATTCTGTTATCCCATTTCTCTAGGAATTCCTGGGCCACGTGTTCTACATCAAGTGGTGAGGGATTGGTTGTGTTGGACAAAGGCGTTATCCATGAGACCACCCTCGCAGCCTTGATATTAGCCACTTGCGTCACACTCTACACTAAACAAGCACTTGCTCAAATAGAGGGGCTAACATACCTCTTGTGAGCTGTGTAGTCCCTTCCCTAGCTGTCACCACTGAATGCCCAACAGCATCTCATATTTCAATAATAAATTAGTAATTTTATGTCTTAGAGAGAGACTTGCCTTGCCGGCAGAAATGTTTAGATTTGGATTGAAAGGGCCAGGTTTGTGAAACTTAGATGCTAATTTTCAATCATGAGAAGACCCAATTAAGAATGGCCATGACCCAACTTGAGCCAATAGGCCCCCTCAATGTATTACGAAGCCAGTGATACTTTCACAACTCTTAGATTAATTGATAAGAAGTTTGATTCCCTCTAAGTTGCTTCTAATTTTATGTACATAACAAATCAATCTTTATTGGTGAAAGATTAGTTTATTAAGATGTTTGGTCATAACTATGTGTTTTGGAATACTCTTAGGGCTACGTCTGATTCCTTGGTGTGAATGGTCTTCCTCTTAAGACATTACTTGATTTACGGAGTTTAAAATAGATGATTACATGATTGATTAGTTATTTTTAAAGAATGTATAAGATCCATAAAATTAAGGTATCATAAGAAGGTATAATCAGACTGAAAGTGAGTGTTGGCTTAAATTACACGGAAAGCAAACTCCTATGGAAACATATTATATAGTGACCGTTTGCTCCAATTAGCAAAGACTTGAGCATCAATGCAAAACTAATCAGCAAGGAAAAAACAAGCAATAAGTGATAGATACACCTTCACTAATAAAACTTACAAAATAAAAATTAGATTGGCATGAGCAACTCCCACAAAACCAAAAAATAGTCTTATCCCAAATTATAACTATATGGAGTTGGCCACACAAAATTAAATCATATAAAACCAAATGAATTAAGACCTTTAATATGGCTGGCCCAGCCAGTTCAAATCAGCACATTTTATATGGCACGCCAACAAGTTGGCTCCACTCCACCCCAGTAATTGGAGAGTATTATATACTAGGAAGCAAATGTGCCTCTATATAAAGCAAAGGCATCCAATGGATGGAAAACCTACTTCTAGTTCTCCCCTCAACAATCTTAGTCAGTTAGTTATTAGAACTATGGCTTACACCCACCAAAGTCAGTGCATATGCTTGGCATCACTACTCATCTTGGGAGTTTGGGCTTCTCAAGGTGTGGCTCGCACTCTACAGGAAGCATCAATGCTGGAGAGGCACGAGCAATGAATGGCTCAGTAGGGGAGTGTATATCAGGACAACATAGAGAAGGAGAAGCGTTTCATGATATTCAAGAGCAACGTAGAACGTATTGAAACTTTGAACAACAATGGGAACCCACCATACAAGCTAAGCATCAATGAATTCGCAGACCAAACTAATGAAGAGTTCAAGGCATCTCGTAATGGATACATGAAGTCCACACAACCAAAGTCATCTTGCAAAACCTTCTTCAGGTATGAAAATGTGGCTGCAGTGCCATCTAGTATTGACTGGAGAAAGATAGGAGCTATTACTCCCATCAATCAAGGCCAATGTGGTGAGACACAATTTTGTCACAATGCATATGAGAGAAAATCTACTTGTCATGAATTTTGCTGACTTTGTGATGTCGAAATATAGGTTGTTGTTGGGCATATAAATTTTCGGTTGTTGCAGCCATGGAAGGAATTACCCAGCTCAGCACCGGCAAGCTAATCTCTCTATGAGCAAGAGCTAGTAGATTGTGACACTAGCGGCGACGATCAAGGCTGCAATGGTGGTCTCATGGATGATGCCTTCCAGTTCATCTAACACAACAGAGGGCTCGCAACCGAAGCTAACTACCCATACAAGGGAGTTGACAGCACTTGCAATGCCAAGAAGGCTGCAGCCAAGATCACTGGGTATGAAGATGTCCCAGCTAATAGTGAGATGGCGCTACTGAAGGCTGTAGCCAATCAACCCGTTTCTGTCGCCATAGATGCCAGTGGATTCGACTTCCAATTCTACTCAAGCGGGGTCTTCACCGGACAGTGTGGCACCAATCTAGACCATGGTGTAACTGCAGTTGGTTATGGGGCGAGTGATGATGGGACTAAGTATTGGTTGGTGAAGAATTCATGGGGTGCTGGATGGGGTGAGAGTGGTTACATAAGGATGCAAAGAGATGTTGCTGCCAAGGAAGGCCTGCGTGGCATTGCCATGGAAGCATCTTACCCGACCGCGTAAACTAGAACAAGTATCGTTACATTGTCTCTACGCTTATATATGTGATTACCAAAACAATGAATAAAATATGTATATATGTCTGTCACTCTAGATTGCTGGTGCTTGTATTAAACATATCTAAGAATGAGTTTAGTTTTTACTTTCTTGTTGTTCTACAGTTCTGATACACTATTTTAAAGACTATTCGATGCATGAGTGGCCCAGAAAGTTTTAAAAAAATTAAAATAACTAAAAGATTATTTGAACAACAAAAGAGTCGAATATAAAGACCCTATAAGAAGTCCTTGAAGAAAAGACTAAGAAAATGAAAAATGAAAATAAAATAAAATCTCTTACCAATGTGTCACTCTTGGTTCCTTTTATTCTTCTTGTTTTGTGTTAGCTCATCTAAATAAGATCCCCACTCTCCTGATTGTTTATGATGCATTGCACATATCACCAAAATTCACCAAAATTCAGAAAGTCCCTGATATATGGTCTCAACAACCCTGAGAAATTTGCTAAGAATGATGAGATTGCTAGAGCTTCATGGCAAACAGCAACACAGGAAGGCCTCTGAATGCCCACTGTCACCTTTTAGGACACCGACAGATATTCGGATGATCCCTTCTGCAATAGGTTGTTGTTCATCATAGGCAGTATAAATGATCAGTCTATATCTAGGGTTATAATTGCAGTCAACATACTCCCCTTCAAAACCCTAAAACAGCCTAAGATAAACCCATTGTGGCTATGGCCCAGCAGCTTCGTCATCCAGGGTTTTAATTAGAACGAACAATGCCCTATGGGTTCCATCAAGCGAAAGACTAAATTTGGGCATATCAAAGATTGGACACATTTCTTTTTCATTAATGTTGACACAACATACAATGCCCTCATAGGAAGGCCATGAATGCATAAATATCAAGCATTTCCGTCCACCTTCCATCAATGTGTCAAATATCTTTAGCAAAATAGGCAAGGTACCAGTGTCACTGATAGTAAGCCTTTCTGGCAGGCAACAGAATCTTACTTCACAGATGTCAGTTTCTATCACAAAGTCAAGACATGGCTAGTACACCAATAGCAACCTTTATCCACCTTTGATGATGGTATGCATGACATAGGAAATCCATGACACTACAAAGCAGGGCAGAAAGCTAAGGCCCAGAATAAGAAAGCGGCTATATTGCCTAAGCATGTGGCTTAAGATCTCATCCTACCACTGGCGTAACTATTTGATTCCAGGATAGACACTTACATGCCATAGATTAGCTTCCATCCTGAAGGAAACATGGCACCGAAGGGCCAAGCACCTAACCCACCTAAAAGGACACTGAATGATCCTAACGACTTACTATCACAAGTAACACTATCAAGAGGTCTTCTGCAAAGCATAGGCTTCTATCAAGAGGGGAATTGAAACTAGGTCTATAAAAGAAATGAGATCCTTACCAAAGACTTTGAACTCTTGGTGTAACACCCCGCACTTGTTTGCATATATTCGCTCATATTTCACACAAATGTCGCACACTTGTCACACATGTTTCGCACACAGTTAGAATGGTTTAAATGCTCATGTAATGACCACAAACTTATTCAAATTTAGAGACAAATATGTACAAATATAATTAGTGAGAAAACTTTATGACATTGGTAAGATCTTGAAGTCTAGTTTCTAACAAAACAAATGGTGAGTAAATTTGAGTTTGAATGAGAAAGTTATAGCGTTTTTAATACAAGAGTGTTAAAGCAAAAAATAAATTTCAAAAAATCTAGGCCAAGCCTGATCGATCAGGAGGACCCCAATTGATCAAGCTAGGGACACCCGATCAATTAGGAACCCCCCCAATCGATTGGCCCTTCATAGATGCTTTTAGAAAGTCGCTCTTTCGTGACTCTTCAACTATGGGAATTTCCTAATTGTTGTGGGACTCCTCTTAGGTCTATAAAAGATTAAGGATTCGACCCAATTAAACACAAAAGCACAAGGGATAAGAAAGAGAAAGAAAAACAAAAAGAAATCTAGGGTTTTAAGCAATTTTTAGGGATTTTTTAAGAAAGAACTTGAAGTTTCAATTTAGATCTGATTTCAGATCAAAAGGTAAATAAACATGAACATCTGACATCATTTTGATTGTTCTTAGATTATTAGAATACTTCAATTCTGGTTTTCGTAAATAAATATGAACACTTGTACATCATTTTTTATCTTCCTGAGTTCATAGAACACTTTGATTCCATTTTATAAGAAATCATGAAAGTTATGCATTGTTTTGATTTCATAGGTTTTTAGAATGATGAGAAAACCATTTTGTAAATAAGTTGAACACTTTGTATTGTTTTTCATTTATCTTAGGTTCTTAGATTCATTCTTTATAATTTTACAAAGAATCATAATTGTTTTTCCTTATTTTTAGTCTTGAAACCATGTTTTTGAAAGGAAAAAAAATAATTTTTGGAAGAGGCTTTATTCTATCTTTTTTTCTTGATCCAAATAGGTTTTTAGATGATTTGATTTGATTTTTATTTTTTTTTGCAAAAGTATAAGGATGTTCTACTCAGTTTTTGATTTGTTTTGAAAGATTAGTATGCTTTTGAAAGGAGTTTTCAAAGAATTATTAGTAAACATATTTTTTAAGATTTTTTTAAAGAATTGGATGTGAAAATCAATAGACTATGTGCTTAGGTGGGTCAAATTCTCTTGATTTATATTTTTCCTCAAATATATGCATTGTTCGAATGATTAGAGATTGTCTTAAAGATTTGCTTTGTTTTGCTTTAATATCTATATGTTTTAACTAGCCTATATATTTATTTGAAAGAATATATGTTTTAGTATTAGTTATGACATGAGACCCCATTTTCCATCAAAGAGGTATATTTGATGGAGTCCTCCTCATTGGGTTTATATAGATGCAATCAGGTACCCTCTTTATCAGGTCACATATTTAACGATGTCTATTTGATGTTCACCAATAGGCGTGAGATAATGGTAACCTACCAGATTGTAGATGAGTATATTTTGTTATGTTACCTGTTGTCCAGCTCATAGTACGTGTAGGGGATTTCTGATATATTATTCAGTTATCTATTATCTAGCATGTAGCACATGTGAGGGATTTCAGATAATTGCTTCAATTGGCTTCTGATATATGATAGTTATATGTTTAGTTTAGCTCAACATTTAGTTTTATATTCTAGTTTATGTCTCTATTTAGTTATGCATCTTAATTTCAGTTTTGTCTTAGTTTAGAAAGCATTATTTTTAATATATAAATTATGATAAGAATTTTTTTTTAATGCATGCTCAGTTTTGTTGTGTTTATGAAATTATTTGTGCTCATTGACCCAAGTATTTCAATATGTGTTAGTGTTCCTATTTATTTATAAAGTCAGTCATGCTTATAAAGTTGACACTATTGTTTTCAGATGATGAGGATGACAGGGAATATCATAGTGTGGATTAGTATAGCAAGGAGATGGAGATTTAGCTTTGATATTTGTTATTTATGAGACATGAGATATCATTGTTTTAATTTAGTTATTTTATTCATTAATTTTTTTAGAGACAGATTTGATTTAGTTCAGTTTAGTTTATTTTAGTTCTATTTGATGAGTTGGCATTGGTTAGTTTAACTTTCAGTTTTATGGAGATGGATTATTATTACTGGATTATGTCAGACTATGATTTTAAATTTATGGATGATGGATTTTATTTGATTGAAATATAATGATTATGATTTATTTATATAAATTCCGATGCATATGTATGAAAAATAAAAGGAAAAAATTATAAGCAATTTAAATGGTATCAATTTGAATGGATTAATGTCACGTGCCAAAATTCAGTCTTACAGATATGGGTTTTGGGGAGTGACACTTGGTCCTCCACTCAAAGCAGAAATTCAACAAGAAAGAAGTTGGCTAACTAGGACCTACATAGTTAAGAATCATGGTGAACACCATTGCCATAAAGGCTAACCCATCGATTGACAGTGATGAGCCTCGATTAGGGTATTCACTTCTAGAAGACACAGACAATGAAGACTTGGAGTCCTCTAATGAGGACTTGGCCACAGAAGAGCCAATCCATACTTAACCTCTAAGGGATGATGACAAATCCCTACTTGGGTTCCTATTTACTAAGAATGTAGAAGAAGTTATCCAAGAAACATCCAATGAGGAACTAGCTACAACACAGTTTGTCAACCCTGAGTCTCTCAAGACCACACCTCTGGAACTTGAAGATGGAGGATAAGCTACAATCAATGACTTGATTGAGTTAAACTTAGCGGCCAAAGATCAAAGGCCCTAGCCCAACATCCGTCAACGCTTGCCTCTTTGAAGAAGAGTAGTCACAATATGTAGAGTTCCTAAAGGAAAACAAAGATGTATTCACCTACAATTACATGAAGATGTCTACATTGGACCCTGAACTAGTAGTCCACCACTTGGCCATTGATAAGTCTCAAAGACCAATCAAGCAGCACCCAAGGAAGCCCTACCATGACATAGCATATAAGATAGAGTTTGAGGTGGACAAATTATGTAATGCCAAATTTATACAGGAGGTCCAGTACCCTAAGTAGCTCACTAACATTGTGCTAGTGCAAAAGAAGAAGCATAGACTACTATGATCTAAATAATGTTTTCCAAAGGATGACTTTCCCTTGGCACATGTAAAGTTTCTTATTGATATGACAATAGGCTATGAAGCACTCTACTTTATAGGTGGGTACTCAGGATACAACCAAATTCAAATGGCAAAGGAAGATGAGGAAGCCACAACCTTTTGAACACTAATGGGAATAAACTGCGATAAAGTCATGTCCTTCGGCCTTAAAATGCAAGAGCCACATATCAACAAACAATGACCAATATATTTGAAGGCTTGTTACATGATGCCATCAAATGCTATGTTGATGATCTAGTTACTAAGTCCAAGTTACTACAAGATCATATCCAAGAACTTATTAGAGTTTTTCAGCAGCTTTGATAATATAACTTAAAGATGAACCCACTAAAATGTATATTCAACCTATCTCTAGGAAAGTTCTTGGGGTTCATAGTCAAATATAAAGGGATTGAAATTGACCCCAAGAAGATAACAGCTATCCTATAAATGCCACCACCTTAAGATATTATTGAGCTAAAGTGCCCTCAAGGATGCCTGGCATATATAAGGCAATTCATATCCAACCTTCCAGGGCAATGTCAACCATTCTCCAGATTAATAAAGAAAGGGTTCCCTTCATATGGGACCAGGCTTGTCAAAATGCCTTTGACAACATAAAGAAATATTTGTTAAATCCACCGGTACTATTAATGAGTCCTGTTTAGGGAAAGCCACTTTTATTATATATCACATCACTGGATTCATTCTTGGGTGCCCTCCTTGCCTAGTAAATTGATGAAGGAAAACAACATGCCTTATACTACCTAAGCAAGACAATGATAGGAGCTGAGTTAAATTATTCTCTTATCAAGACGATTTTCTTATCCCTAAAATTTGCCATACAAAAGTTGCGACACTACCTTCTTACCATTAAAGTGCATCTCATCTCTAGGGAAGATCCCCTAAAGAACATCATGAGTCACCCATCTATTCAAGGCTGACTTGCCAAATGGACCGTTCTCCTATCCAAGTTCGATATCCAGCACATTCTGCAGAGGGCTATAAAAGGGCAAGCCCTAGTAGGCTTCCTAGCAGCGCACCCAATTGTGGACGACACCCCTTTAAAACTTAATCTCCCGAATGAAGAGGTTATGTAAGTAAATGTCAAAAAGGATTAAGAAATGTTCTTTGATGGTGCGAGAAGAGGATTGTTAGGAATTAAGGTCAACAATGAGAATAAATCTTTAGGGGTCGGCATTGTCTTTATTACTCTAGACAATAGAGTCATGATGCATTCTCTCACCTTCAGCCAGGGATGCTCTAATAATGAGACTAAATATGAATCCCTAATAGTAGGACTAGAGCTTTCCCTTGAACTGCCTATTGAATATCTCATAGTTTATGGTGACTTAGAGCTCGTGGTATGTCATATGAATGTGCTTTATCATATCAAAAAGCTGAACCTTGCACCCTTCTTCTAAAGGGCCAAGGAGTTAGCACAATTGCTTTACGGCATCCAAATCTGTCACACCCCAAAACCCATAACAATAAGGCCATGAATTTTGGCACGTGACATTAACACATCACATCACTTTTCATTCATTCATTAATTCTTAACATGTATAAATTTCTTTTCATTCATGCGTAGCAGAATAATTCATTGATCACTTTCCAATGAACACATATTAATCACATTCCCATAAGTCTGACCTGTATAAAATTCCATAACTCATAAACCATAATTTTGCAATTAATCCATAAACAATGCCTAATATTCCCATTCAATCAAATAAATAGTCTGACATAATCCAATTCATCAACTGAAATCAAAAACTAAAAATCCCTAACTTATTACATTTCCTTGAAATTTAAACTAAAATAACTATACTGAAGTAAATAAAGTTTCTAATCCAAATAACTGAAATAGACAAGTATCTGGTCTTCAATTGTCTCTATCTGGATCTGCTACTCTGTGATCTCCTCATTATCTGTGGTGTCAGATTAAGGTAAGTTTGACATACTTAGCAAGAAAACAGTAAACTATGGAAACAATGGATCAAGTCTTAGCACAATTTCATAAACTAAACAGATACTTTTCTATTTATAATTTAATATTCATAACAATTCATAAATCAATCTTATACATTACTAAACATTTAATAAAAATTATAGTTTCACGTACAGAACAGAAATCAATGATAACATATACATTTACATTTATAGAACAGAACAGATCATATCATATTTCATATCATAGTCAAAACAGAACATAATATAATAGAATAGAACATAACATATATCTGCTACAAAGCTAGAATATATAACAGTTCGTACCATTTAAACCCTAGTGAAAAGGGTCCAGTTCACAGCATTTAAACCCACCTGAGAAGGATCTAGTTCGCACCGATTATACCCAGGTGAGAAGGGTTCCATCAATAATTTTCCTTGATGAGCAAGGTGGCGTTCTAACAGTACATATCATTCTCTTATAGTTTCAATCAAATCATGTAGTTTATAGAAGTAACATATAACAATTCTTTACATTAACTTAAGTCAAAATAACATATAAGAACATGCTTGATCTAGCTAGACACAATCTATAGAACATGTTTTTAAAACATATCAAATCTATCTAGAACAGTACTCTTTGAAAATCACTAACGGTAGAATGTAAAAATCAATACTTTTCTTTTACAAAAATAGGATTTAAGATCACTAAGAATAAATCGAAGGATTAGACA
>JAOXJP010285838.1:0-19160 GCA_025762735.1 Platanus orientalis | reverse complement strand
GGGGGAGGGGGTGCCAAAGAGGAGAGGGGTGGGAGTGTGGGGAGAAAATAGGGAGGGTATTTTAGGTAGGGGAGGTTTTAGGGGAGGGGCATAAAGGAAAAAATAAGAAAAAGGGG
Organism: Platanus orientalis; assembly: GCA_025762735.1. Taxonomy (NCBI): domain Eukaryota; kingdom Viridiplantae; phylum Streptophyta; class Magnoliopsida; order Proteales; family Platanaceae; genus Platanus; species Platanus orientalis. The sequence continues at coordinate 19,044 of JAOXJP010285838.1, read as the reverse complement.
GAGACACTCCCCTTTTTTTAAGCACACATCACTTAACTTTATTCCAAAAATGCCTTATCTTTAAATGACTATATAACAAATGACATTTAAAAAAAAAAGTTAAAAATAGTTTTTAAGCACACCCCCACACCTCATCTTCTTCTTCCAAACTGCCTGCTTCTCCCTCTCACCAAAGCTTCTTCAGCTCTCTACATTCTTCTCCATTTAGGGCTTCCTAACACCCAAAAAAAGTCACACATTTAGATTCTCAAATAATAACTCAACTAATGGAGTATCAAGGAAGTGAAATAGATCAAAATGAAAACCCCTAATAAAAAAAAAAAAATTCAAGTTGTGGAAACTTTTTTTTTGTCGTGTTCAGGTATAGTGCTGAATAGACTTAAGCTTATTCATCTATATGATGCCGAACATGCTTAAACCTGTTCAATCCTGAGATGCTGAATAACAAACAAAATGCTTAATTTTTTTTTTTTGGCAGCCCAATGTCTCAACCCGTTGCAGTCGAATTGGCAATGAAATGGTGATGGATTACAACAATGAATTCATCATGCACGATGTAAAAAAAGTGAATCTGACTGATAATGTGACTAGTGTGTATAACAATCTGGATGAAGTTGACGTTATTGTTCTCCTATGTGTAGATATTCAGTAGTTGAGTAGCATTGATTAGGTGGATGATGGATGTTGGAAAGAGGAATGGGTTTGTTATAGTTATTAAGAAGTCAGATTCTAGTTCTACCTTAAGAAAACCAAGTCTAACCCTTGTATGCGAGCGAAGTGGGCGGTATAGAGAAGATAAGAGGTCAAGAAATGTCAGCAAAGCTGTAAGGATCAGGGGAACTGACACCAAGAAGTGTGAATGTCTATTCCAATTGAAGGGGAAAAAGTTGTCCACTGATGATGATTGATTATTGCTAATTGTATGCAGGGTGCATAATCACCCTACTGCAGATCATCTTGAAAGTCACTCTTATGTAGGTAGATTGTTAGACAGAGAGTCCTCACTTTTGAAAGATATGTTCAAGGGTAATGTTTGGCAAAAGGACATATTGACTGCAATGAAGCAAAGAGATACCATTAATACGACTACAACAATCGCAATATATAATGCGCGATATCAAAAAAAGAAGGAAGAGAAGGCTGGTAGATCTCAGATACAACAATTGCTTGGACAGTTGGCCAAGCATAATTACAACGAGTTGCATCAGACAATCGAAGACAACAAGACTATCACTGATATTTTTTTGGCACACCCGGCTTGTGTGGACATGTTGTGTGCATTCTCACGTGTGTTGATCATGGATTGCACCTATAAGATAAACAGATATCAATGCCGCTTTTAGAGATTGTTGGCTTGATGTGTACTGATCTAACTTTTTCTATGGCATTTGTGTATCTTCAGCATGAGGAGGATAACTTTGTATGTAAACTAAATGTCCTACGTAGTGTGATGGATGACAATTCTCTCCCTAATGTCATCGTAACGAACATGGAGTTGGTTTTGATGAATGTCATATCAAGGGTGTTTCCCAATGCTACACATTTATTGTGCAGGTGGAACATTAGTAAGGATGTGCTTGTAAACTGTAAGAAGATATTTATGACAAAGGAGATGTGGAAGAGATTCATGATGATTTGGAACCTATTAGAGGTGTCGAACACGAAAAACATTACTTTCAATACTTGACATTATTAGAGAAATAATTTAGCATGTATCCAGATGCACTCTATTACATGAAGAGTATTTGGTTGGACGGATACAGGGACAGATTTGTAGTAGACTGGATGGATAAGTACATGCATTTGGGGGCCATTATGACGAACAGGTAACCTTTTTGTTTGATAATCTTATTTAAGTTTGAAACTCATTAGTTGGTACATAACTATTTGTGTACATGTTACCAGGGTTGAGAGTGTGCATGCCAAGTTGAAGCAGCAGCTTAGATCCAGTCAAGGAAACTTTGAATCCTCATAGACAAACATCCATAATTTGCTTGATCTACATCACATAGCCATCAATGTATCGCACATAGCCATCAATGCATCGTTCGAGAGATGCAAGACGGTTGTGTAACATAGCTTTAAACCTACCGAGTTTAGAGAGTTCCGCAACAACATATCCATTATTGCATTGGAGAAGATTTTGGCTGAGATAAAAACATGTAAGTGTTGTTGGAGTTGATTCTACTGCATGTGGATGTGTTTTTAGACGCACACATGGGTTACCTTGCACACATGAGATAATAGAGTATATTAGGCAGGGGGTCCCATTCTATTTGAATAAGTACATGCACATTGGCGCAAGCTTGACATGTATCCTACCTCAAGCCTTGTAAGCCATGATTTGGACACTGCAACATATATGAAATTGTTTCAACAACAAATGCTTAAAAAGTTATCGGAGTTAACAACGCCAGACAATACACATATCAAGGATCCTGCTATCAAAAAAATACCCGAGGTCACCCACATACAAAGATAGACACATCAATGTAGCATGAGTCATCTGTATTTGAAAGGGTGTCATCATTACAAGATAGCTATTCTCCAGTAACAACCACTACTACCAAAGCCACCCAAGTATAGTTAATGAGACAAATGCAGCAGAAGAGAACGAATGAAAAGGTAACTTATATATGCATAATCATGTAAGTGACAAAGTAATTCAACCGTTGTGTGGCATAACATGTTTTTTTATTTTCTTGTAGGTTATTCGATCAAGTTCATCTAAACGGGTTTCCTCACTATATTATATGTGTTCCTTCCCATAAGGCATTTGGCCTTACTACAAGAATGTTATAGACGTGATAACGGACGGGCATTATGGCTTTAGGGTCATCGCTGGATTGATAAAATTTATAGAGGATAATTAGGCTCAGGTTAGGGAGGATCTAGTGTGTGAGTTGGATTGTCATGGCCCCCTATATGAACAAGTATATGGGTTATATGCGAGAGTGTAGGAGATTAGATATATATTAGCCTATTTCAATGACTGTGTGTCGTACGATTGCTGGATAACCATGTTGGAGTGTGGATATCTGATTATATCGCACTATGATGTTGTTCTATATTACCTGAGTGTGCATCAGTGCCTCATTTTCCTACCACTCAGATCAGATCCTATCCCTACTACCACTCAAAGGGAAATTGCCATTGGATTTGTCAATAAAAACCATTTTGTCCAAGTTTTCCTGATGTCGGGTTATCCAATCCTGCCCAACGCAACATTTTGGCATAAATATAGATATAACAACATGTTGGGTTGGGCACTTCTATCATATGAAAGAAGGATCAAAGAATTTAGACTTATTGTCAGCTCGAGTGTTGCTACACAAGAGACTATAGATTTGAGCGACGACTGATGTAATTTTTTGTTTGGTTTCACATCTGTTGTATCCTTCTAATCTTATTTTGGGATCATGTACAAAACACTAACTGTGACTAATGAAATTTTTTGACATATTAATAAATTTGAAAGTTTTTATTATTTTGTTCTTATTTTGTTTTTTGTTTGGCATCTCAGGGCTGTAAAAAAAAATATTATGTTTCTTGTTCGACATCTCAAGGTTGAACAGGTTTAAGCAAAAAAAAATCCAAAACTTGAATTTGTTTTACCTGGGGGCTTCTGTTTAGATCCGTTTCACTTCCTTGATACTTCATTGGTTATTAATAAATTTGAAAGTTTTTATTATTTTATTCTCATTTTCTTACTTGTTGAAGGCCATTAATTGCAATCGAAACAACATAAATGCAAGATGTTTTGTAGTAAAACTAAGATAAAGAAAATGACTGGTCATTACATAGAAGGTGTTTCAGTACATGTAATCATATAGTGAAATACAAAATAGAATGAAGTATAAAGTATCTAGGGGTCATCCCCTATACAATACAAAAAATAGTAAACATCCACAGATGGGGTCATCCCCTGCGATGCCTCTTCCACATATAAATGCCATTGTAACCAGTCCAAGCAATAGGTCTCTTAGAAATAGGGGCCGGCTAAACATAAGAGGATCATTGGGAGGAGGTGATGTCTATGGAGCACTAGTAGCATGTAGGGCCTGTGGAGTAGTAGTAATAATAGGTGGGGCCTGCGGAGCACTGGGAGGAGATGGTGCCTATAAAGCCCTAGTAGCAGGTGTTACCTATGGAGCACTGGGAGGAGGTGTTGCCTATGGAGCACTAGTAACAGGTGAGGCCTGTGGAGCACTAGGTGGAGGTGGTGCCTGTGGAGAACTAGTAGCAAGTGAGGCCTATGGAGTACTAGGAGGAGGTGGTGCTTGTGGAGCACTAGTAGCATGTGGAGCACGGGGAGTTAATGGATGATATATAGCCAATGAAGATGGGGCATGGGGATCCGAGGATGTAGTGTCGATGCCACATCATAAAGCCTGCCATAAACGATGTTCATTGCGCTAAAATAAAACATAATGAAAAGTATAAGGTGAATAGATTTTCAACGATTAAAAAAGTAATTAACATAGACATGCAAACATTAAACGATATACCTGGATGACAGTATCGATGTATACGGTACCTGGCATCGATGACTAGGGGGCACCACTGGATCGATATAATGGATTTTGCACGTGTATATGGGACACACGCTGATACCATTCCATATAATCGGTGGCACACTCAGAGGGGTATGCAACTAACACAAATCTATGTATATCAGATAACACGTAGCTCTCCCACACCTCTCAGAATTGCTTTAAACATGTGTATATCAGCCGATACATGGCAGTGGATGCACCCCGACTATATCGAATAGGGACTATACAAGTGGGGGGGATGACTTGACGCCGTCTAAACTGTCGTAGGACATGCATGGGATGGTAGGGCTCCACAATCTCCAAGCACCTCAGTAACCCATGAAAGTATGCAATGTCCTAAAATGCATGGTGTTCCCTACAATTGGTGTATAATGTCTATCTTACCTGTACAAACCAGATAAAATGTACGTTAAGTAATTATTAAAATAGTAAAGATTGTCATATACTATTAATATGTACCAAGATATACATTAATAACATGTTAAAATGTTAAAAAAAATAAGTAACAATACCTTATGGATCACCCATGCATCAATAATCTCTCGTAAAGTCCTCAAATTGTCCCCAAGGGACCCCCTCTCCTTGTGTGGCCTCCAATGTTGTACACGTGATTGGTCATCACGGTAGTCTATGTTACGATGTGGCTCTAAAGGGTGAAAGTGCTCATAAATTCATCCATTGAGCAATGTAACATAACTTGTCATATGCTTGGCTTAAATCTAGCTAGCAATCCTGAGTTAACGATAAATATAGGCCAATGCTTCAGCTCCCCATGCGTATGTATGGACCTTATCTAGGTCCCGTAGCAACTTAAAAAAACATATGGGTACCTGTGTACACATTTTGTTTGCAAACAACATACACCCTAAAATATATAACAAATAACCCCTGGTAACATATGCAATCTCAACCTCACTTCAGACATCAGTAACCCCTAAAAATATGAGCCTTAACCACTACATCCTCACTGCCTGACCCTGTGCCCTATCCAACTCCGTCTGTGCCTCTACCACCGTAACCCTCAATGTATTGGTTAATAGTGTCTCAGCATTTCCGCTAGATAACCGGGATGACTCAACCTAGATGGGAGTCCCTATTATTGGAATCCCAAGCAGACTGTAGACATCATCAAGTGTGATCGTTAGCTTCCCAAACGGCATGTGGAATGTGTTGGTCTCAGGGTTCTAACGCTCAACGAAAGCTGAGATGACTACCCTGTCGGCAGACCGGTATAATGCATGGACCAATGGGTATAAACCAGACTATGACACTCTGGACATCCTGGACCTCTACCTGCCACTCATTAATCTTGTTTGTGGCTAATGCATTTCAATGGGTCATGCTCCTGCATAAAAAGAAAGAAACAGTGTTAGCACAATACACATGTATGGAATAAGACAAATACCTAAAATACACAAATAAATCCCCCTACTATTAGATTAATGATGTGACATGTGTGAAATAACTTTTTAATAAAGGGGTATTTTGGAGTTCCAAGAACACGGGAGGTCGACGACGGTGGTATCGCCGCTGTTGGCTCCACAGCAGGTACACTCTCACCCATTACCAAGTATGTGACAGAATGCTTGGTAGTCACATAAGACGCCTCTCCCCGAACTTGGGAAAGGTTCTTAACCCTACGCCGTCGCTCAAATGCGTTCGGTGCCACTCATGAAGGAGCTGCCTCCGTATCTGTCATATATCAAGAAACAGATGTTAGAATGGTGTCTAAAGGCATTAAATAAAAAAAATCTTTAAAAAATTTGGTGTCTAAAGGCTTTAAATAAAGTTCAACTATATAATTTAAAGAAAAAAGACAATAATTAAATATTATGAAATATTTAATGAATTAAAAAAATAAAAATAGAAAAAAATTCAGGCTGGTTCGGCATCATGAAAGAGTTGGCTTAGTAAGGCCAAACAGACCATCGATTTACAAAAAAAAAAGAACTCTAAAAAACTGAAAGAAAAAACAAAAATTTTGAAACAAAAATGTGATTTCTTGAAATTTTAACTATAATGCTTGACTTTTATGCTTCTTTAAACTAAAATTTCCCAAAAAAATTGTTACAATAATATTTTTTATGATCTTTGTAAAAAAAAAAATAACCCTCTTACCTGACGGATGGATGGCATCATCGTTGGCCCTATAGATTGATTGCAGAATCACTTGTTGTCATCGAGGCATGATTCAATTGCTGGTGACGCCGGTTAGAGGGAGGGAACACGGTTGGAGAAAGGAAGGAAGAAGGAAGGGAGAGTTGGATGCCAATTGGAGGGATAGAGAAATTTTCAAATGGAGGTGTGCATAGAAAACATAGCAATGAGGGGCTTAACATAGAGAATGGTATAATTGAAAATGATAGAAGGGTGCTTAGAGATTTTGGAGGGGTGCTTAGAGATTTTGGAGGTGTGCTTACAAGTGAGGTTTTCTTAAAAAAATGAGGTGTGAATAAAAGCTCCCAAAGAAAATCCTAACTTTCCTTGGGGCTTGTTTGGATACATTTCTTGTACGACTTCTAGTGATTTTGCATCCGGACATACAAGTTGGAAGTTACAAAGGAAAGGATTATCTACACTTTATTTAAGAACAAGCATTTACCCAAACAGAAGCTGTTTTGACTCATCTTGAATAAATCTTCAACTTTTATTATTATTATTATTGTTGATGTTGTTGTTGTTATTATTATTATGTTAACATAAACAATTTGCTAACCCACCCAATTTTTTTATGGCACGGATTTGATTAAAGCATTTACCCTACGGATTTGGTACGCCCCTTAATGCCTAAGGTCCGCCCAAATTCAGGGGTGGACACACGGTGTCAAAAAGTAAAAGTAGCCTCCAAAATGAAAGTTTAAATTACTTTTTCAGCACCATGTGTTCGCCCTTGCATATGGGTGGACCTTAGGCTTCATTAAGGGAGCGCCAAATCCACTCTAAAATCCTCACTAAAAAAAAAAAAAAAAAATCCTTTATGAATTGGATTTCTATCAAGCTAAAGTGACCTAATTGACCAGTACATTTTTGAACTATCAAAAGATAAAGCGTCTAGTTCCCCTATAGTAATTTAAAATACATTAACTTGAAACTGTTCTTAAAACGTGCTCCAAACAAAAATAAAATAAAGTTAAAACTTTAGGAATTTTAAGTTTTTGTCTACATCTCACGTTGTAGACACTTGATACACGTTAATGAAGTTGAACTTACTATATAGAATGCTCCCTCAAAGATATAATGGGACTCATTTTATAACAGCGTGGATTTTATATGTTGGGGGTAACCTCCGCTACTCTCCGCCTAGGGCACAAGAACGATACGGAGCAGAAAAAGTTAAAAAACCAAAAGCGTTAAAAACACCCATTTTTTGTGCCTTGATTAAGGTAGGTAGGCCCTCGGGTTTAAAATATCAAATTTGATATTCAATAAACCCTAAATCAAAAGTGGCTTGTGGCTCCTGCTGGTCCCTACCTTGCCGTTCTTCTTGAGGAGTTGAGTGGTTGCCGGTGACTATTGCCAACAAGCGTTTTAGGAGAAAAAAGGGGACGACGATTGTTGGTCCCTACCTTGCTATTTTTTTCTCCTTTTTTTTTTCTGTTCTTCTTGAGGAGCTGGATGGTTGCCAATGACTGTTGCCAGAGATCTTCGCTCGAGAAAAAAGGGGCCAGCGATTGTTGGTCCCTACCTTTCCCTTTTTTTCTCCTTCTGTTTTTTTCTTTCTTTCTTTCTGACAAGACCCAAAATATGAAGAAAGGTAGCAGTGGTTGGTCACCATCTTCTTCCCGATTTAGGGTTTGAATCGTTGCCGATGATTATTGCCAACTCTCGGGAAAAGAGGTAATGTGTTTAGGTTTGAATTTTTGCTTATTCAAACATGTGTATAGAAACCCTTTTCTATGGTACAAATAATGAGTTAATTAATGGATGCAAAATATTCAAAATGGGATTGTTTCTATAGGAAGATTAAATGAAAATCGACTATGTTCTATTCTAGTACTTGTTCACATGCATTTCTATGATCCAACTTGTTTTTATTCTCTTCTCTTATTGTACCTAATAAAAATGAATTCACTATGTTTTATTTAGATTACTTGTTTGAATATGCTTATATGATGCACCTTACTCATTCTTATTTCTCTCATTCATTATATATGATTCATATGGTAGGAAGATTAAAATGAGAATTTACTCACCTTAGTCATTCTTATTCTCCTTTTACTCGTATCCGATCTATTTGGTAGGAAGATTAAAATGAGAGTTTATTATTACAGTTACAAATGCACCTGTTTGGTGCAACTTGCACATCTTATTTCTCTTGCTGTATATGATCTAATCAACCCGAGCAATGAATTTTAGCAAGATCAATGAATGGTCCCATTGTAGGGATCTTTCTTTCTTCTTTTTCCCCCCTCGCATGGTTTAGTTTGGTCTAGTGAGACACCGAGACAATAACTTGGTTGGCTTTATGTATTTCTTTATGTTTTCCACCGTACTTGGATATTGCACACGCCATTGCCTTATCTTGGTATGTAAGAATTGTTATCGACATTTCCTCAGACATTGCACTAAGGAAAGCTTCAAACGCGAAACAAAATGAAAGAATCATCTCATTGTACATTAAGACTGCACTGAATATAACTGTTTTGTTTATGATGATTAACTCTAATAAATGGAACAAGTGGACGATGATATTCATTTGTCCTAAATGTCATATCAAAACAAACTACATCACCAAATGCTTTGTAGTTAATCACCATTTTCGGATCTGCTCAGAAAATGTTAGATATTTTTGTCACCTGCATCGGGTTGTATTTTGTAAACGGCCCAGTTTTTTAATTAACATGTTTTCCAGATATTGTAGTACACCACTTGCATCCCCCTGTGCCATTGACTTCATTTGATTGGATTGCAAATGATTTTTATAATCAATCGAGAGGAACCCAAGATTTGCTGACCCGCCAACTTGAGCACTCAAATCATATGTTGCCTTGGGTCTTATCCCCACACTATCTATGAGGTCACCTTCAAATCCTTGAGCATCAGATATACCCCTTTATGACCTAAATATATATGATTTCATGGACGTGCACTTATGGCTATGTTCGGAAAAATGTCGTACAATGGTAGACATACCATCCAAACCCAATTTGAGTAAGATACGTGTAGTACAACCCACTCTTATGCTACCATGACGTCTCTTCACATTACCATCCGATTGAATTCTTTTAAAACCTTGCTTTGAACCACAAATTGTTCTACTCTTCACAATACCATTAGTTGTTTTAGATGAACAGTCCATTCAAATTCCAAACCCCATGTGTCGAGAATGAACATTATATTAACCAAAAGCCTCTTTTTCTATCTTAAACTTTAAGTTTAATAATGAAACCATGCCTTCAAAGCCTTTACCAAAATTATCTTTCTCTTGTGCTATTGGGGTTTGAACATTGTCTACAAAGTCAAAATTTATCATACGACACACTTTAACTTCCATATCTTTCTCTTGTGAACTACTTGCCTCCATATCTTCTTCGTATGGGCTACCCACCTCCAAATCTTCTTCACATGGGCTACTCCACTCCATATCTTTGTCCCATGGACTATTTGTCTTCATCCTAAGGATAAAAGAAACCACATACTATTAAAATCATAATAACTAATAATTGATAAAATAAACCAAAAAATAGCTGATTCAAGATAAGTAATTGATTTCAAGATGATGGTACTAGCAAGAACAAGAATGATGTAATGCTATGGATGACAAGCTTAAGTTGAAAAGCTAGTTAGGGAAACATTTGGAAAAAAACAAAAGAGGCAAAGATTCCAACCTAAAGAGGAGATGCTCGTTGGTATGCATGACACACATAAACCCAAAAATTGCCATACGGGACAAAAAGAAAGATCCAACAAATGATTAGAATGTAATTATTACTCTAGAAAAATCATTGAACAATTAAACACTTCAATGCATATACCTATATATTCAATAAATAATACATTCACAAGCAGCCGCCACACTAAAATCCAATTCACATTACCCTTAGCCTTCTGTAGTCTGCACCATTCCTTGGAGTACCAAAGGGAAAAAAAAAAAAAAAACTAACAAGAGAATGTGTACTGAATTTAAATACCAATAAATAAATAAAATAAAATGTTCAAGAACTTGTATATATCAAACTGTAACAATGAGGAATCAACTCCATTCAGCCAGGCCTCAAGACCAAATCCCAAGTATGGTGGAAAACATAGAGCAATACATAAAGCCAACCAAGTTACTAAATGATTGTCCCAGTGTCTCACTAAACCAAACTAAATTATGCGAGGGGGAAAAAAAGAAGAGAGAAAGATCCCTGCAATGGGACCATTCATTGATCTTGTTGAAATTCATAGCTACGGTGGATTAGATCATATACAACAAGAGAAATAAGATGTGCAAGTTGCACCAAACAAGTGCATTTGTAACTGTAATAGTGAACTCCCATTTTAATCTTCCTACCAAATAGATCGAATATGAGTGAAAGGAGAATAAAAATGACTAAGGTGAGTAAATTCCCATTTTAATCTTCCTACCATATGAATCATACATAATGAATGAGAGAAATAAGAATGAGTAAGGTGCATCATATAAGCATATGCAAACAAGTCATCTGAATAGAACATAGTGAATCCATTTTTATTAGGTACAATAAGAGAAGAGAATAAAAACAAGTTAGATCATAGAAATGCATGTGAACAACTAACTAGAACAGAACATAGTCAATTTCCATTTAATTTTCTTGTAGAAACAATCCCATTTTGAATATTTTGCATCCATTAATCAACTCATAATCTGTACTACAGAAAAGGATTTCCATATACATGTTTGAAAAAGCAAAAATTCAAACCTAAACACATTACCTCTTCTTCGGCAAGTTGGCAATAATCGTTGGCAATGATTCAAACCCTAAATTGGGAAGAATATAGTGACAACCACTGCTACCTTTCTTCATATTTTGGGTCTTGTCAAAAAAAAAAAAAAAAGGCAAAAAAGGGGAAGGTAGGGGCCAACAATCGCTAACCCATTTTTTCTTCAGCGAAGATCGCTGGCAACAATCACCGGCAACCATCCAGCTCCTCAAAAAGAAGGGAAAAATACAAAAGGAGAAAAAAAAATGGGCAAGGTAGGGACCAATAATCGCTGGCCCCTTTTTTCTCTGGCAACGTTCACTGGCAACCACCTAACTCTTAAAGAAGAACCGCAAGGTAGGGACCAGCGGGAGCCACAAGCCACTTTTGATTTAGGGTTTTGTCGGATATCAAATTTGATATTTTAAACCACGGGGGCCCACCTACCTTAACCAAGGCACACAAAATGGGTGTTTTTAATGCTTTTGGTTTTTTAACTTTTTCTGCTTCGTGTCACTCTTGTGCCTTAGGTAGATAGTAGCAGAGGTTACCCCTAGCGTATAAAATCCACACCAATTTTATGATGTTATTTCTGGATGGTAGATTAGAGATTTGGTAAATATGCGTAACCGCATTTGGGCTTACTTGCCTTGGCCTATTTGTTGGAGGATATAGAATGAAAGGGTTATGCAGATTTTGAGGGAAAAGTCCTTTCTTTCAACCAATAGATTTGATGAGGGGGATTGGGAACCTTGTTTGTGTATGAGCACTTAGTTTTGCCTCGGTTTGGTGATTTTAGGGTTTCATTTTAGTTTCATTTTCTTATTTCTTTGTTTAATGTTTTTTTTCCATGCCTGTTGTTTACGTTTTCCTTTTTCAATAAAATGCTCACCATTCAAGAAAATGAAAAAAAAAAAAATCTCCTAATTCCTCCTAACAGGGCATGATATCAAACCAAAATCTATCATCCACATGGTTGACATCCAAAAAAATATATATATACAAAAAACTATAATGGAGCATGTTTTTAGTAATCATAAATCATACTTCTCATATTAATAATAAAATTAGATAATATAAAGGAAAACATGGTATATGATCCCTGGTCGTTGCACTAATAATGTTGTCAGTGTATGACTTTGATGTTGCCTCATTTACTGATATGCACCATTGAATAGGGATCCATCTTGAAGATTTGATAGGCCAATAATTAGCCCATTAGTAGCCCAATTATGGAATAATATCTCATTGGACAAGTTATAATTAGTTTGAATTTGCTGCAAAATAATAATAAAAAAGGGTGTGTCAATTGGGCCAGGATGCCTGACTATGCTCACCTTGAAGAAGTTTATAAGATTGACATAAACTAGGCCTAAACGCTAACTCAGCTTATATTATTTAGCCTAAAAGTAGTTTATAAGATTAGCATATTTTGGGCCTGAAGCCTTGTAGACACCTAAAACTTGCACAAATTGCAAAAAAAAGGCCTACACCTCATAATTTTACACAAAATACTCAAAAGTCACACATGTGTCTTAGACTTACAAATCAAGTCAAGCTACATGAACAATTCCATTGGGCTAGGGTTGTCAACTATCCGCCTAAGCATCCATATTTGATTCGATTAAAGCGAATATGGATGCATCTACATCCGATTCGTTTAATAAATATTGGATTATAAATGAATTGAATATGGATGCATATATGTTGGTTCCATCTTAGAAATCTGCCCACAAATAGGGACACATGATGGAGCCAGAGTTAAGACATGTGTCACAACAATTGATATGCAATAAAGGTGGATTATCATCTACACAAAGCAGGCCAGGCTAGACCACTATACACCTCACGATGGGCACTTACCGCAACATAAGAAAGCGGCTATGACAATGAAGAGGAGTGAGAAGTAGAAGAAACTACCCAACAATGTGAAGGAGTTACAACTTCCTTAAATGACTGGCCTGATATAACTAGACAAGAAGCAAAAGAAGAAAAGATCTCCAACATCAACATCAAATTTCATTTCTATCTTAGGAGTAGGAATAAGCTTATCTTAGGAGTAGGAGTAATTTAACATAGTCTGTAATTCAGCTCGAGATGATTGAACCTGGTTCATTCCTTAGATTCTATCATCAACTTGTTTGACATTGAGTAACATGTCTCTTCTAAAGAGACTGGTTCTTCTTGGAGTTGAACGAGATGTTTGTATTGTGTTATCAATTGTTGTATCAAAAAAGTTGGTTTCACTTTTCTCACATCTTTTCTTTTGAAGTTTGCAAAAAGTCTTCTTTGTCAAAGCATGTACCGAACTTGTTCCAGTCACCTGAGCTACCTATACCTGGGACCACGTGAGGAAGAAGCAATTTTACCTTCCAGTCACCCGGGTTACCCATACCCAGGACCACATGAGGAAGAAGCAAGTTTTCCCACCAACAATATACATCCATTCCGATTAAAATCCAACCGTTTATATATATATATATATATATATAGTTGTTTGTAGCATGACCAAAAAGCATGGATAAAGTCTTTTAACATGGGTTGTTTCGTCTTTTAACATGGGGCTTTTGTCTTTTTTGTGATTTTTTTTGTCATGCAACAAAATACTATAGCAAAAATTGTTACAACTAACATTGGCTAAAGGGTAAGGGGAATGAATACTTACCCCTTTTTTTCACTTTCTTTTATTTTTCCCTCCTCTTCGCTCTACTCGTTTCCATTTCTCGATTTTTCCATTTCCCTTCTTCTCCCTGTCGCTTCCTCTTCTCTTTACTTCTTTTCCTCTCTTTCTAACTTATCTTATCCAAGATGCCTCCACTTTTGCTTCCCTCTTCCTCCTTTGTGAGCTCAATGATTTCAACCTCTTTGTCTACGAGATCAACAATTTCGACGGAGGCTCACCTATTGCTAATGAAAGAAGGTAGATGTGGAAAATAATACGCCTTTCTCTCACCTTATGCATCCTTCACCGGTTACCCTTCTCCCTCCCTATTTCCACCCCATCTCTACGTATTTCAAATTACTTTATTTTACTTTTTCAAACCCTTTCCTTGTTATGCTTGATGTCTTTCCATCTGTACATTATAACATTTGTCTCTGTCTACAATCCATCTATACATTGTAGGATTATTCTCTGCCAACATGATGACATAGATATTTTTCTTTTCCCTTCTCTTTTCTTCATCTTCTTCTTAAACCCCAATCGGATTGTTTCAAATGGAAACCAAGAGGTTAATCGAAAATGATTGAGTTTTTAAATTTTTTTTTTATAATCATGTAGAATATCCAGATTTACAAATGATATTCGATGGAATAAGCAAAATCGAATGCAAACTTCATTGATTCTTTTCTAATCAAGGTGTATGGATCAATGGATCTATGTGTCTATATAGATAATGTTCATGGATTAACGAAAATGTGCAAAAGCTTTATTTGCCTCTGCCATTCTATGAGTCTCTTCCTTTTTGTTTATGAAACATCCGTCAAATATTGGATGTGAATTCGGATTGCTCTATATCTTAATCGACTCGAATGCAGATGTATGTATATGTGCTTTAAATTCGCTCCGTTTACAAACCTACATTGGGCTTAGGAATGGGTTTTTAAACAATAACCCATAAGGCCACCAAACCCATGTCCTAGCCCATTAGCAGGCCCAAAATTCAGCTTACATGGGATGCACATGAAAGAGATTTGAATAAATTTAAATCTAGACTCTCTTAGGCAAGCAAACTTATGAAATACAAAATATTCTATAAGTTACCTTATCTCCAAACAAGGAATGTGAAAATCACTCATTTATAGTAAAAAAGGTAAATGCACCCAATCAAGGGTTTAATAAAATTGTACCCCCAAGTTTATAAATACACCCATTTTACATAAAAGAGAGGATCTTTTGGCAAAAGACTTAAAAGAAGGAAGCCTTAGAGACATGACAAAGCTCCAAAGCTCTAGAGCATCTTGAAGCCTTGAAGGCTTTCAACTTGTCTGAATCACCAAAGCAATCTTTTCATTATTTCCATAAACTACAATTCATTGTTAGAGATAAAAACACATCTTGCGATCTAAAAAATACGCCACACATGACCCTAAGTGCAAGATTATAGTCATGGTCGATAAAGCATGAAGTCTGAATTAAAGAGAAAGCTACACCAACACATCTGAAGAGGAGTAATACATCGTCAAGTTCTCATATTCAATCGACAAGAATAAGAGGTTTTGCTCTTTTGTTAAAGAGTGTAAAATCAAAGAGTTATATCTCATTTATTAATATCAAAATAGTCATTTACTGAATTTGTTACATATTTTTCATGTTGCGGATTTACACATGAATTTCGTATCGACAAGCTTAACTTAGTTTATATTGTTTAGCCTGATTTCTCATCGTTATAAAACAACGGACTGCCCTAACTTAACATCTCATGGGCTTTTAACCATATAAACTAATACATTAATAAAATATAAAATCTTACATAATAAAAAATTTATTAATATTTTTTATTTTAAAATATGATATATATTGTAGTTTGATCTTGGCTAGGCAAAAGCGTACTTGAACTCGACTCGAACATTACATAGCATAAACTCTGCCCAGATCAAATTCACACTTACCCAAACCACCCAAATTTTGGGCTAAACAAGTTGGGTCAGTCTGGCCTCATTGATAGCTAAAAAAAGGGGTGAATTACAAAATGACCCCTTGGACTATCTGACAATATATAGATTCCCCCCTTAACTATTAATAATATCGTGGAACCCTTTGACTCATGCTGTTGATTTCAAAAAAACACCCTTCCATTAGTTATTCATTGTTGACAGTTAGTCAAAAGAATCACGTGACCTAAAGTTTTTTCTAAAATCCAAAACTACCCTCACTAGCCATGGGAGTGTTTTACCATGATGAAAGTGCCCTTGATCCATATAAAGACAAAAAATACCCTTATTTCCATAAAACTTACAAAATTATGCTATCTTTTATAATATTCCTACCCAATGGTTTGAAAATGAGCACATACTAAACCCAACCAAGACCATTCATATTATGATCTCAATGGCAAACCATCAAATTAAAACCACTTTATCAATTAAACGGTCTTTATTAATGTGGTCGAGATTGTACTCTTCATTAAACAGTTCGATTGGACTGATTATGACCTGATACTCATCAAACGGTCCGATTAGGTTGATTAAGACCCTAATACACATCCAATTGTCTAATTGGGCTGATTAAGACTCCAATACTCATCAAATGGTTCGATTAGGATGCTTAAGACCCCTATATACATCCAATGGTCCAATTAGACTGATTAAGATCTCAATACTCATCAAACTGTTTGATTAGCCTTAATTAGTCCCCAATACGCATCCAACGGTCCATTTGGATTGATTACTACCATGATACTCATCGAACGGTCTGATTACGTTGAATAAGACGTCAATACGCATCCAACGTGGTGGTGGCGATAGTAGCTGTAGTGGGAAAAGAGGTAGTGACGATGGTGGTGGTTGTGGTGGGGTAAATGAGGTAGTGGTGGTGGTGGGGCAAAGGAGGTAGTGGCGGTGGTGATGGTGGTGGGGCAAAGGAGGTAGTGGTGGTGGCAGTGGTAGTAGCAGTTGTGATTGTGGTGGTGGGGAAGGAGGTAATGGAAGTGCTAGGGTTGTGGTGGGGCAAAGGAGGTGGTAGCAGTGGTGGAGGTAGTAGTAGTATTGGTGGTGGGGCAAAGAAGGTGGTGGTGAAGGTAATAGCAACAATGGTGGTGGTGGTGGGAAGGAGGTAGTGACGATATTGATGGTTATGGTGGGGCAAAGGAGATAGTGGCAGCTGTGGTGACAAAGGAGGTTGCAGCGGTAATGGTGGTGGTGGTGGTGGTAGTGGTAGCAGCGGTGGTGGTGGAGGTTGTGAGAAGGAGGTAGCGGCGGTGTTGGTGGTTGTGGTGGAAAAAAAATGAGGTGGTGGGGATAGAGGAGAGGTAGAGGAGAAATGAGAGATGATGAAAGAAGAAGAAGAAGATGCATAATTTGGGTTTCAAGGGTATTTTTGAGATTTGAAAATTATGTTTTATTGGTTAAAAAATAAGATTTAAAACAAAGGGTATGATGATAAAATCACATCCAAGCTAACTTTTGTAATCAAATATTTCTAACAAGGGGCTTTTTGATATTATTGATAGTTGAAGGGGGAGATTATATATTGTCAGATAGTCCAAGGGTCATTCCCAGAAGAAGGTAGTAATCTAAGACCTTGTCAATTACATCCATTGGTTGAAATTATTCGATCAGGATCGTGAATCTAAATTAAGTGGATCCATTGACTAGACTGTCTAGAACATGGATTAAAAACGCGGAGTTGGACTTGGAATCGGTTAAGACTGATTCCCGAGTTGGATCGGCCGAGTCGGACTGATTCCGAGTTGACTCGGCTAATCTGGTGCCAAAAAAAAAAAAAATTGTTTTGTAAGAAAAAAATATGAAAACTTCTAAAAAATCCCAAAAAATATATATAAACATAATTGGAAAAAAAATTGAAAAATGAGGTGGTGGGGATAAAACAGAGGTAAAGGAGAAATAAGAGATGATGAAAGAAAAGAAGATGCACAATTTGGGTTTTAAGGGTATTTTTGAGATTTGAAAAGTATGTTTTAATTGTTAAAAAATAAGATTTAAAACAAAGGGTATCATGATAAAATCACATCCAAGCTAACTTTTATAATCAAAGATTTCTAACAGGAGGCTTTTTGATATTATTGATAGTTGAAGGGGGAGATTATATATTATCAGATAGTCCAGGGGTCATTCCTAGAAGAAGGCAGTAATCTAAGACCTTGTCAATTACATCCATTGGTTGAAATTATTCGATCAGGATCATGAATTTAAATTAAGTTGATCCATTGACTAGACTGTCTAGAACATGGATTAAAAACACGGAATCGGACTCGGAATCGATCAAGACTGATTCTCGAGTTGGATCGGCCGAGTCGGACCGATTCCGAATTGACTCGGCCGATCCGGTGCAAAAAAAAAAAAAAATGTTTTGTAAGAAAAAAATATGAAAAATTCTAAAAAATCCCAAAAAATTTCTTACCTATTTTTTATATTTTTTAAAAAGTATAAAATGACAAAAACAACATTTATATGAAAAATATTGAGTACATTTCCTAGCATTTATTTTCAAAGTCATACATCTATCATGATTTGTGAAAAAAAATTGCTTATATAATTATTATTTTTTATTTTCGGAATATTTAAATAATTAATAAATTTTTTTTCCAAAAAATACAATCTATCTTGAAATCAATGGATTTTAATGAAAAATCCACAAATATAACATAACTTAGATGATTCATTCATTAAATATATATATTTTTAATTTTTCGGATTTTTTAGATTTTTTTCCCAAAAATGGCCACCCCGATTCAACTCGGCCGATTCGACCGATCCAGACCGATTCCCGACTCAACTCGGCCAAGTCATTACGATTACCGACTGAGCCTCATATGGAATAAGATGGGAGGGTGATGCATTTTTTGCATAATGCCGATGTCAATGTGGGTATATACTAGAGTCTTCCTGCTTACTGAAACGAGAAAGCAATACAGGCCTGAAA
>JAOXJP010285827.1:0-19160 GCA_025762735.1 Platanus orientalis | reverse complement strand
GTAGAGCTTGCTTTGCAAGTAGATAGGTTTTAAATTTTAACCTTGATTGTAATGTAATTCAATCTAAATAAAATTTAGTTTCTCAATTGTGAGCTTTGAGAGTGGATGTAGGCTCGAGTGTCGAACCACTAGAAATATTGTGTTGTGTGTTTGCTTGTAGTGTGAATTGTCTCTTCTCTCTATATTTACATGGCATGTATAACATATTCCACATGATCTTTCATATTTACTATTAAATAGGATCTTAAATTAATTAAAAGATTAAAATTAAGAATTTTCATTAATTTGCACATTTAATAATTGAACTACATCTTTGTGTGCACTAAATTCCAAAATCCACAATAATATCTAAATTGGAATATTAAGTGGGGCTAATTAAAAGAATTTTTATAAATCCTATTCACCCCCCCTCTAGGATAAAACCAGACTTTCAGACTTGCCTGTGGTAGAGATGGTATCTCCCCTAGATAAAGGGAAGGAGTGGCTACATCTGGAGGAGAGTAGGATTTGGGATCGACCTACAAGAGGAAGCATGTAGGTTAGAGCCCCTCAAAAGGGTAGTTAAGTAGATTGACTGAGAGGAGTGGAGGGGACCGTACTAGTTAGGGATTTGTACCTTTTTGTTTTTTGGACAGATGTACCTATTTTTGTAAAAAGAGATGAAATAGAATAAAAGAGTTGCTTTTTGTTTATTTGGTTTTGTGGTTTGTGATGGATGATGGAATGAAAAATTAATTTTATGTATATAAATCTGAAAAATGTCCTAAGTATCTATAAAAATAAAGAATTTTGTTTTTATTTTTTGAAAAGTGTTGGACATGAATTATTGGTTTCAATAGTAATGCATGCAAGCAATCAAATAGAATACAACGGCAAACAGGTCGTACTTCTAGACCTCTAATCTATTCAAGTATACCCTACATAACTTTAAAAATGAATGATATGCATGAGAATTTTTTATTAGAAAGATTCTAAAAAGGTTTCCCAGTCTAAACACCTTTCCAATTGGTCAGATCTTGGGAATAGTGACTACATTGGGTTACTCAACATGACCGCACTGAAGTAGCAGCCACGGTTCAAGCACTGTCCCCCATCCTAAATGTTTGCCATTATCGGTCCATTGGTGGGTAATAACCTACATAAGAGCTTATGATGTTCATGCAATATGAATGATGTGTCATATCTTATAGACTTGTATAATGATCAATGATAATAATAAAATCAAACATGTTTGAGCAAGTAATTGGTTAAGTGTGAATCTTAGTCCTACTAACTAATTCAGTCTATCCTAAATCTAATGTGATCATGTTTTTTGTCCTAAGATGTAGGTTTGATATAGTTTAAATGAAAGTGTATCCTACTAACTAATGTCATGCTTTACAATCTATGTGAATACATGCTTTATATAAGGAAATGAAAATGTACATAAAAGAATGCTTAATAAAATTTTAAAATATGGTCTATTCAAAGTTTAAACATTTTAATCCCCAATGGAGTCGACATTCAGTGGGTATCGCAGAAAGATTGGGGAGGTTTGCCCGCCCCACTTTAGGGAAGAGCCAAAGCCTCGCTAGTCGGCCCCTGGGCTATGGTTTTCAGAGTCGCTACCAACTTGGGTTTTTACAGGTGGGGTTGGACGCATGCCTCTTTTCCTGAGGAAGAGAAGATGTGGGACTTTTTGGGGCCCAGGCTAGGCACTAGGGCCCAGGGTTGGCTCTCTTTACTAGGTCTAGTTTCCAAAGTTCTAGGTAAATTTGTTTAGTTGGGATTGGGGAAGGTGTTAGGCACCCCAATCACCCACCTTTTTAGGGTGGCTCCTCTAACCTAACCATGTTTTAAAGTTTCATTAAGTAGTGAATTAAAGAAAGGGTTTTTAAGAGGATTTATGTCAGTACGCCTGATCTTTCAAGCGTACACCTAATCTTTGATATGCCTAATCTTTCATAGAGTGAAAGTTCAGGCTTATGGCTTTGGTTGGGTCCCACTTGATCTTTACCATTAATTCCAAGTTCTGGAATTCATATAGAGGGCATATTTTTATAGTTTTATGTGTCTCTATGTTTATATAAATTGTCAGACACCTGGGGACATATTCAACATTTTAAAAGAGGAAAGGGGGAGGGGACCTACCTAACCGTGGGGGTCTCCTTCTTCTTCCTTTCTTCCTTTCTTCCTTTTCCTTTTCTTTCTTTTTCTCTCTTTCTTTTTCTTTCATTTCTT
The DNA here is from genome assembly GCA_025762735.1 of Platanus orientalis. Classification (NCBI taxonomy): domain Eukaryota; kingdom Viridiplantae; phylum Streptophyta; class Magnoliopsida; order Proteales; family Platanaceae; genus Platanus; species Platanus orientalis. Next base: position 16,940 of record JAOXJP010285827.1, on the reverse strand, counting down.
TTCTTTTCTCCCTTTTCTTTTTTTTTCTTGGTTTTGGTTAGCCTCTCCCCTTAAAAAATTAGGGGGTTTTTTATAGTGGGGACCAAGGGGGGGTGAGGTGGCAAGGGAGAGTTGAGAGGTGGTGAGGTGTATGGATGGGGGAAGGGGTGGCAATGAGTGATGGGGAGTGAGGTGAGGTGAGGGTGAGGTGTGGGCTTTTAGAAGGGTGACTGTGAGGTGGTTGGCTGTGGTGTAGAGGTGGGGGATAAGTGGAGGGGGTGAGGGGTGAGGTGGAGGGTTCTAGAAGGTCCTAGAGTGGGGGGTGAGTTGTGTAGATGTGCTGAGGAGGTGGTGGGGTGGTAGGCCCTCCTTGCCATGTGTATGGTATGGAGAGGAGGTGAGGGAGAGGGTGGGGCCCATGGTGGGGGTGTATAACCTAAGGGGGTGGTCCTACGGTATCCACCCTTTATTCAGAATATTCCAAATGGAGGGTGTGGGGATTAAAAGAAGTTTCAAGGGTGTTTTGGGTAAAAATAAGTTATTTTATCTGGATTTCTCTCCTTTACTATCTAGTTTATTTTTTGGGTCTTATAACTCCCAAATTTTTGAGGTTAATAAGTTTTTTGCACCTCTCAGACATTCTGATTGCAACATAACTACTGAAATCATAATCAGATTCGGATAAGTGGGTCAAAATTGGGTCCGAATGTGCCCAAACTGGCCCTTACTAGTGAAGAATGGGCGAGACGGTAAAATTGATTTTTTAAATATTCATATGAAAGATAGTCCTCAAGATTTGTGTGCCATAGGCTCTGATTATTCACAAATCAAAAGCCTAAGTTGAAAGTTATGCCTGAAACCATGAATTGTCCCATACCAAACTCCTCTTAGGTTTATAACAAGTTTTTCCTGGGTTTAAATGGGGTATAATGGTGATCATAGTTGTTTAGGGCTTGGAGTTATGTTGCCATGGGGCTTGATAGGGCGACAATCTGATCCCCGATGAATTTTTGGGCGATTTCTGAAGGAAGGTCACCTGATCAAGAAATGTACCCTAGGTTGGTGAAGAATTGAGTCAATGAGCTGTGCTAGGTTTGTGAAAGGATTTTTCTATTAGGGCATTTACTGAAGATCTTAAAAATCCTTAAAAAAATGAGCCTGACCTTTAAGGATTTGGACTTCTAGAGAGTTCCCGGGGGCTCATCGAGTGTTCATGGCTAATAAAGGTAATTTTATTGTATTTTGGGGAGAGAATGCTACAATTGGGGGGCATTTTACTCCTTGGGGTTTTTTTTTGAAAGGAATTAGGGCTTACCAAGGTGTGGCCACTGACTGGTTGAGTTTCTAACTTGTGTCGGGCCTTTAGGGTTTTACCGAATGCTTGATTTTGAGGAGAAATGGTGTATTTTAAGAGTGTGGGGACAAAATGGTAGTTTCTTTTTACCCTTTTGTAACTCAATATGGGAATGTTGATGAAGGTTGGAGAATCCTGAAAAAATGGGCATTATAATCCATAGTTTGATTTTTTGGAGGTATAGGGATAAAATGGTCATTTTCTAGCACTTTGGGATTTTAAGGTCAGAGGCCATGCAAAAGTTTTTAAACATTAAATGTCTTCATTGTGGAGGATATTTTGGAGAGCTATGAAAAAAATGAGTTCAAATTGGCTTTGATTTGAATTTCTAAGGGTACAAGGGTAAAATTGTAATTTGCTAACCTTTCAATGCTTCAATGTGGGATGGCTTATGAAGGTTGAAAAATTCAAGATGTCTTGGTTGTAGCAAAAATGTTGGAAAGTGGAGTTTAATAAGGATTGATTGGGCCTTCTAAAGGTATAGGGGTAAAATGGTAATTTACCAGCCTTTTAATGCTTCAATGTGGGAAGGCTTATGAAGGTTGGTAAATTCAAGGTGTCTTGTTGTAGCAAAGATGTTGTAAAGTTGGGTTAAAATAGGGCTTGATTGGGACTTTTGAAAGTGCAGGGGTAAAATGATAATTTGCCAGCATTTCGATGCTTCAATGTGGGAAGGATTATGAAGGTTGGAAAATTCAAGGTGTGTGAGATGATGAATTATGATGTTCTCATTGTGTTTGCAACCAGAATGTCCATTGAGAATGCCTGCCTATCCAAGGTTCATGGGTATCTAGACTTTGGTCATATCCCATGCTATAATGAACCCATCTGATTCCATTTATTGACCTAAGTCAAAATTTGGGTGTTGACACTTCCCCAGCTTGGTCTTCTAATTCTCTAAGATGTGCAGGCTTGAAAATATGGTCAGCTCTAGTGAGGCGGTTAACTTCTGTTTTTATGTTGGCTCCACCTCTCAAGTGTTCATCTTCATATCCCAAGGGTACTACCTTCATATCTTGATGGTTCATGGGTGGAAGGGGGATGACAAATGGGGTGGTTGGTTCTGGTAATTGTGTTGGGTGTGGCATGACAAATGGTAGTGTAGGAGGGGATGTAAACATGATAGGGACCATGTTTGGGGTAAAAGTTGTTGTGGTTGGGGTATGCAAGACAAATGGTAAAGTAAGTGCGGGTCAATGAGATGGGGCTAGTGAAGAGTTTAGAGTGAGATGGGCTAATGAAGGGATAACTAAAGGTTATGGTATGGGAGGAGTGATGGTGCAAATTTGTAGGGAGAGGATAGTTGGTTGGTATAACTGTACCCTTGCTGTTTTGCCTCTCTGAGCTATGAGTTGTGCAGGGTTGAAAGGGAGACAATCAGATTCAATTATATTAATAGACTTAGATCAGGTAGGTGGATGAGCTGGCAATGGGTTTTACAAGATGTCATTTTGAGTAAAAATGGATGGTGCTGGGGCTGTACTGAAAACAATCTTACCTTGGTCAACCAGGTCTTGGATGTGATGTCTCAACTGAAAACATCTATTAGTTGTGTGACCTAGTGCTTGATGATAGGCACAATGTACATTTGGATTATAGAACCTTGGGAGTGGGTTTGGTAGTGGACGTGGGGTAAGTGGGAGAAGATGTCCACTAGTGATCAGGCCATCAAGCATGTGAGAATAGGAGTAAAGCAATGTGGTAAATTCTCTTCTCCTTTTCTTTGGTTGGGGTTGAGTTAAAAAGTTCTGCTAGATGGCTTGTTGTTGCTGGTATGGTTGTTGTTGTTGAAACTATGGTGGTTGCTCTTGTTGTCTTTATTGTTGCTGATGTTGTTGAGGGGGCACCGTAGAGTTAAACGACATTGAAGGAGGGAAAACTTGTGGGATGATTAGTTGCACCTCACCCACTTTGTCTTTGGTAACTGGCTTTTTAAAGGGGAGCTTTAAGGTACTTACCGAATTGTCAATGATAATGCCTACTCGGATCATCTTTTCCACACTCTTGGCGGCACGAGCCATGGATGCAAAGTTGTTGTGAGTTTGGCAGTATCATGTACTAGTATACCAGGCCTAGTGTTTGTATGAATGCATCTATTAACTCCTCATCATCCAAAGAGGTTCTCATATTTGATGCCATGTGTTGCCATCTATAAGTGTACTCATGCATGCTTTCACCCGTCTTTAGATTCATTCTTTCTAAATCTACCTTCCTCGGTTAAAGTTCGAGGTTGAAATGGAATGATGCATTGTGTCACCATCTATAAGCATACTCATGATGAACTAGGTCGTGATTTATCTAGGGTGGTGTACCACTGGTGTGCATTACTGGTCAAACTTTTTGAGAAGAACATCACCAAAAGCTTTTCTTTTTTCCCAAACTGAAACTTATCATTGCAGTATATCCTCAAGTGGGTTTGAGGACAACCCTTTCCGTCATACTTTTAAAAAATCGGGAGTTGAAATTTTTCTGGAAGACACCGTCCTGGATGATAGCACAAAGCTTCAAAGTTCATGACTCCTAATTAACGGTTTATCTTTAACCTCTCCATTTTTCTTAGTATTTTCTCCATCTTTTCTCTCATACCATTTGTGTCTGTAGGGGATGGATTTCTTTGCGGGGATGCCTACAGTGCCTGGGGAGGGAATGCAAAATCCCGTGCTTCTTCTTTTTCCCTTTTATTACAATGTGGAGGGGATGGGAAGGTGAAGGGTTATTCCCTATGTTGGGCATGGCTAACCGAAGGGAAGAATTCAGGCATGGTTGGGGGAAACATAGAGAAGTCAAATATGGGTGTAGCACTAGTGGAGCTATGTTGGGGAGGAGCTTGGGTTTGAGGTGGTGTGGGTGAAAGCATGGTGGTCTCGAATGAAAAAGATGAGGTAGACCTAGATGTTGTGCTTGTGGACGGGGAGGTGAACGATGGGTAAGATGACAACGTGTCAATTCTTGATGTCATTCTTATTTCTTGGAGAGACTAAGTAAGCAATGTGATGGCCTCATATATGCCCTTCAAATAATCAAGTTGTACGCATGGGTCAAGAATTGCCTGACTGTGTGACATGTCCTCAAGAGTGTCATGTCTAAAAGATTTGTTTCTAGCCATGGATCTTAATAGGTAGGGGCTTCTCTAAATCTGCTTTCTTTTCGTCGGCCTCCCTATATTGCTTCTATATGATTTTAAATTTTTGTTAGGCATATTTCAGAAAGTAGTTCCTATAGTCATAAAATCTTACTAATAAACATCAAAACATTGAACTTTTATTGATAAACTTTTAAATTCCCAATCCTAAGAATCCAAGCCTAAAAAAAAAAAACATAAGTACAAATTTGACACATAAAATGGTATGCTTTGTTACGGTGATGGTGGCAGGCAACGTATCTGCCCTAGGTTGAGTAGCTACTGATATTGGCTTGTGATCCATTGATCTCGGCAAGTTATTTCATGGGCATGGAGTCTTTGAGCTCTAGAATTTTCCTAGCGGAGACTAGCTTCAATGTCTTCTAAATCTCTCTTGTCCAACTGAAATCTTGTTAAGTCTTCTTCTATTGTTTCATTTCTAAGTTGAAGATGGTCTCTCTCAATCTCAGCTTTTATGCGTAGATCTACTTCCACTGTTAATTCTTGTTCTAGGCCTTGATGTCATGAAATTTCCTCTAACAAGCTCTGTCATAATTGTTTAATTTCTTCTATGGATTTTGAATTTTCTTCCATAGATGTGGGGATTTTCTGGGAAGTATCCCATTGCAATCTTCTCTTTTTAGAGACCACCACTTGCTCATCTCCTACTATGGTTTCACCATAAAGATGGTTAAACCACACCTTGTAATCACTAGTGACTTGGTTATGTTCTATAAGCTCTAGGTATATGCCATCATGAGTACCCAAGGTCCAAAGTTCTTGCAAAGTTTTGTATGTATCAGGTTGGGTAGCTGTGTCAAGTGAATATATGTCCATGTATCCTGAGAATGTCCTTGACACCATCTATTTGTATGAGAACTGACGAAGCACTCTCAGTGGGACATATGGTGTCGATGCGTGTAAACCAATAAGAATTAAGTATCTTCGTCTGGGTATGTATAGCATAGGCATGTGAGGTCAACACCACTCTCTGTACCATGAGACTTGTCTTGGTATTAAGTCTCCCATGAGTAGTTAATATTCTTTAATGGATTTCGCAATAGGTTTTGGGCAATTGTCAGCATTAGCTTCAAGGGGTTTGTCGCCATATGGAAGGGCCTAATGAATGAAAGAGATCTGAGGAAAATGATCCCTTAACTAGGCTTGTAGGAAAGTTGGGGATCCATAAAGACGACCTTGCCCTTGTCAAGCACAATGTATCAAACTAAGGATGATTTCTGCTAATATTACTGGTGTTATTGTCTTCCTCTCAATGTGTTCATTTAACATATTGCTTATGACTCCTTTAGTGTAGTTTGGGTTACAAAATAGGAGGAGTTGTTCTACTATAGCAACGGTGAATGCCTGATATTTTTGAGGGTTTACAGAGTTTCCTGCTCCTTGCCATCCCCTTTTTATGAGAAAATTAAAAGTTCAAGAGACGCATCCTTCCTTGGGTTTTTTTTTCAAGGTAGGTCTTATGTATCTTCAAATATTTTGTGAGATCTCTTGAATAGGCTGGCTTAAGTATTGCCATTGCCGCGGGCATGCCCTTGCTTGGAGGGAAATCAAGAAATGCTTCTAATTCTTTGAGCGTAGGACATAGCTTACATGATCCAAACCGCAATACCTAGTCTTCTAGGTCCCAGAATGATGTAGCAGCCTCAAGCATAGGCTAATCTAGTGGTACATCTACTAAGCAAAGTGTGTTGTCCAACTAGCTATGGAAAGCCCACCACTTCCTGTCCCTCTGTGGCATGATTTCTCATAGCTAAGAGAATTCTGGGGTACATACTCTATGCGGTGTCAAGTGGACATTCCTAGGCATCATTTTCTATGAGTATAAGGGAAATTTAATTGATTTGGGGATGGGCTATGGATATCTAATTGGGATAACTATGTATCTGTTCCTAAATCCTATGTTGTTTAATTTCTCAAGATGTTATGTATGCATGAGTAAAATCATAAAAAAAGAAAGAAAAAAAGAAAAATCTAACTTAGATCATCTATATTTCACAAAAAATAGAGACATAGAATTCTCTCCGACTCGGATATCTAATGATATACTAAGTTAGTGTCTTAACAAAACTAACCTAGTTTATGTCTAATGCACGCAATTAGGTTTAATGAACTAGGCTTAGGTCTCTCATGCCTTCAAACCTCATCGGCCCATTTTTGGTCTGAGTCACAGGTTGATGGCTTGGGTTGCAGATTTCCGCTTGGCCATGGAAAATGTTATAACCATGACTTCCGCTTTTGACCCCTCCCATTAAGATTCGGCATTACCCGATAGGATGTGCAATGCAAATATGCCCTATAATGAGTGCACAAGTGTGAAATGTGATCCCCTAGTTGATCTTAGATTCGTTCGAAATAGAAATTAACAAACATAATGTACATGCTCAATTTTACAAGCAATCTCAGTTATTTACAAAAGAAAAATAAAACAATAAGTTTAACTATAACACATTCATACATACAAGCAACCTATGTTATTTACAAATGAATTTAAGTATAACACGTTCTATAAAGAAAATATTAAAAAGAGAACTTACACATGCATGTAGATGACAGTTTAGACCTTATTTTTGAGATGGTTTGGTATTGGTTTGAACCGCTCCCTAGTAGAGTCACCATTCCGTGGGCCTCGAATTTTACACGATGGGTGGACCTCTAAGAAAAAGGTCCACTCATTGTGGGCCTAACCCATGATGTCTTAGAGTCGCCACTAGCTCTTTTAAAGCTGTGACTGGACATCTATGTTTGGAAAACAACAAAATTTTATTTTAAAATTCTTTGGAAATGTCTGACTCCATTTTAAACTGGTATGACTCAAGGATTCTAGGTAAGTGGTTCGATTGTGGATCGAGGAAGGTGTTAGGCACCCCGATCCACCCGCAGAAGTAGTTACCTACTTAAACCAGTTCAAATTAGGGTTCAGATTCCATTTATGGTGTGTGAATTTGTGTATTCTATTTTTGGAAACTAGTGTCATGCATGTACAAGGTGATTTATCCTACTAATTAGTGCATGCGTGTATGTATGTATACAAAATATGTGCCTAGATTTAATTAACAAAACAAACACCTACTTAACATGCTATGTTATAAAAGATAAAAATATAAACAAAAGCCAAGAAAACATACCACATTACCCAATAAGATCAAAAGAGATTAAAGTGACATGATACAATGAACATCACAAACTATTGCAAACATAAAAATGAAGATGAAAGAAAGATGGATGAAGTGAATATTTGGTTGATGGGTATTGACTTTGCATGGGTTGATTCATCTCATATTGACTCAATTTGTGATGTCCTAGCTTTGATTAAGAAGATTTTTCCATGGTCAAATGGGTTTTTTTTGAAGCAAAGTTTAATTCAATTATATGGGCCCAAATTGAGTGAAGGTTGGGTTGGACCCAAACTCTGGAATAAACTTATTCAGTTTGGTGCCATGAGAGCTTAGCTTAAACATAGCTCATGACACAAGGAAATCAACTCAAATTTTGTGTAAAATGTTAGACCATTACAAGTATATTTTATTTCTCTTATTGCTGCAAAAAATAAAAATAAATAAAAACAAAAAAAATAAAAAACTTAAGCCTTTCTAGTTACATGTGGTCTCTGTTTGGAACCAAAGATGATTAGAGATTGTTGATTTTTAAATCTAAGGTACATAAAACACAGTTCATCTTAAATGATGTGTTTGATTCACCCCACCTCATTAAACTAATCTTAAGCGCAATCCTAACTACACCTGTTGGAGATGATAGGAACCACTTGGCCATAGGTCTATTGCAGCAAGAGACAACACCGTCCATCATATGTGATTACATCATAAAGAAACAATGAATTATAGCCTCAATTCATATGTTTCTCTAGTGCAACCTTGTCATGGAGACTTAGGATCATACCATTCAACATGTGCTTGATGGTTTATGGTTTAAGATATTGGGAGTGAATCTAATTGTGGTGGAGGGTGGGTGAGACTGGTGGCAGGAGTGATGGTGTTAAGGATGATGTCACGGCTACTGATAGCATCCAGATTTAATTCAAGTCCTTACCTTAATTCTACCATTGATACTACTTGGTCTCAAGACTGCTAAATGAAAAAATTTAGTTCCAATTATGTGGGCATCGCAAAAAGACCAGGTGGTCTGCCCGCCCCACTTTGGGGAACAATGCCCAGTCAACTTGGGTTGGCCTCTAGGCTTTGGGTTTTGAGTTGCCACCAACTCGGGTTTTTACAGGCGGGGTTGGATGCCTGCCTCCCATCAAGGGAAAAGGAAGGTTACGGGCTTTTTGAAGCCCGAGCTGGGCACTTGGGCTTAGGGTTTACTCTTAAACTGGTCTGGTTTCTAGGGATTTAGGTAAGCTATTTGATTGCAATTGGGGAAGGTGTTAGGAACCCCAATTACCCACCTTTCTAGGGTGGCTCCTCTAGCTTAGCAGTATTTAAACTTCATTAAATAGAATAAAAATAAAAGTAAAAATTTTGGGATTATTATGCCTGAACTTTATTCAGTACGCCTGAACTTTAATTAGTATGCCTGAACATTAATTCAAGTTTACATTCAAGCGTATTGCCTGAACTTGAGTTTTATAGGTAATTTTATAAACAGTGGTTTGTCTTAAGATTATCAGGGTTTAAGTTAAGGCTTATGGGGTTTTGAGGGGTGATTGGACCTTAATTATTCTATGTTTGGTTAGTAAGGGTAAAACAGAGATTTTACCTTTGGTATGCCTAATCTTTAGGTATACTTTTAAACTTTAGTATGCCTGATCTTTCACAGAATGAAAGTTCAGGTGTACTATTCTGAGTGGGCCCTATTGGTCTTTGAGGTCAATTCTATGTTCTCGAAATTGTTTCAGGGGTGTATTTTAAGGTTTTTATATGCCAGTAGGTTACTATGAACTACTGGACATCTAGGGACAGCAGGGTATCATTCCAAATAGGTATACCTGAATGACCATGATACGCTTGAAATATAGGTATGCCCGATCTCTCACAGGGTGAAAGATCAGGCGTATCAACTCAAATGGCCCCTGCTTGGTCATTGTAGCACACTAGAAGGGTTGGGGCTTCTAAAAGAAGGTTTTTAGAGGTGGGGAGGTCCCTGTAGGTTGATAGAGCATTTAGAGATGATTGAGGGATTTTTCATTTAGGTACACCTGAAATATGGGTATGTCTGATCTTTCTCAGAATGAAAGATCAGATGTACTATATGTTTTTCAAAAATCTAGCACCTTATTTTTGGAATTTTTGGGCACTTTCCGAGGTTTGTTGGCCATAGGACTTTTTAGACAGGTGGGTGGTTATCTCAAAAAGCCCAACCCTTTGGAACAAGGTGGGACCCTCTTTTAGATTTTCCCAAAAGGGTGGGTAATGTGCTTTTGGCACAGGGTATGAAATAAAAGCTAGGTTATGGGGCCCATTCCATGAGATTTAAAAATAGGGTTAGGCCCAAATTTGTTGGGACAGTTGAGGGATGGATGGTGCATTTCCAGTTTAAATTTGGGACCCAAATTCAATAAGCATGAAGAGTTATGATATAAACAAGGCAATTAAGTAACTAAAACCAAATCTCAGGTAGCAAAGAATATATTCAGAAATAATAATAGGAAAAATAGCAAAATGTGATAAAAAGGTTCATAAAAATTTGATTAGGTGCCTAAATTAATTAACTAAACAACAAAACAAGAATGATGTGTAAACATACTTTATTCAAAGGGAAAGATGGGCCCACCTAAGAAGTCAAACGACTTCTTCTTGGGCTAAAATTTGACAAGTAGGTGGCTTAGGGAGATGGTGATATATGATCAAAGTTGTAGCTCCCCACTTCTCCTCTTGAGAGAAGTGTAGCCATCACATTAAGTATAAAAATAAAAAGACAGTAAAGAGGGGAGACAAAATTGTCTCCCCCAAGTTCCAATAAAGGGATGGCAAGTTGGACATGGATGTTGGGCCATTACAGCATGGGGGAGAGGGCCTAACCTGACCATGTGGTCTCCTTCTTCTTTCTTTTCTTCTTCCTTTTTTTTCTCTTTTCTTTCTTATCTTTCTTTTTTTTCTCTTGTTTTTAGATTTTTCTCCTCCCCTATCAACAAATTAGGGGGGAGGATTTATAGGTGGGACAACAGGGGGTGAGCTAGAGTGGGTGAGGTGGTGGTGACATGGGGTGAGGTGGAGAAGAGAAATGAGTGGAGGGGAAGGGGGTGAGGTGGTTGGCTAGGGAAAGGAGGTGCGGGGCCAGTGAGAGGAGTGGAGGAGGGTTGCTGGAGCTTTTTAGAAAGGGGGGCTGAGGTGGTTGGATGGGTTGAGGAGGTGGAAGGGGGAGATGGGACATATTGACAAGTGCGGGGTGGAGGTGAGGAGGTGGATGGGGTGGTGGGACATATGAGAGGGATGTAGGGTAGTGGTCCTAGGGCATCCACCCTTCATTTGGAATATTCCAATAAGGGATGTAGGTTTTAAGAATTACCTCAAGGGTAGTTTGGGAAAATGGGTATTTTTTTAAAAGAGTAATGATTTTTTTTTTTGGATTTTCCCCTTTACTATCTGGGTTTACTTTTTGGTTTTATAGCTCCAAATATTTCAAGTTTTATGAGTTTTTTGCACCTCCTAGATATTCTAGTTGCAATGTAACTGCCGGAATTAGATTTAGGATAGGGTAAGCGGGTCAAAACTGGCTCTGAATGACCTTAAAATGATTTGTACTTGTGAGGGAGGGGTAAAATGGTAAATTTTATTTTTGAAATCTTTTTATGAAAGATATCCATTAGAGTTTGTGAGACATAGGCTTTGACTATTCCCGAATCTGATACCTGAGCTAAAAGTTATTTTCGAAACCCTGAATTGTCTTGAACCAAATTTCCTACGGACTTGAGACAAGTTTTTCCTGAGGTTGAAGTGGACACATTGGGGACCATGTTTGTCTGGGTCTTAGGACTATGAGTTCCTAGAATCTGATAGGCAAACAATCTAATTCCCAGTGAATTTTTGAGATTCTCGAAGGAAGGTTCCTCGACCAAAAAAATCAAACCCGGACTTGTGAAGAACTAGGCCATTGAACTGTGCTGAGTCTATGGATGGACTTTTCTATCAGGGTGTTTATCGAAGATCTTGAAATACCTTAGAAAATGAGCCTAACCTTGAGAGATTTGGACTTTTAGAGAATTCTCGGAGGTCCACCAAGTGTTCATGGCTGATAGAAATGATTTGGTTGTAATTTGGGGGAAAGTGGGATGATTGGGAGACATTGGGCCCCCTTATGGTTTTTCTTAGGGAGATCTTAGACTTGTTTATATAGGGACATTGACTAACTGAGTTTTTGATCTATGATAGGCCTTCGGGGATTTACTATGGGTCTAATTTTAGAGAGAAATGGCGTATTTTGGGGATGTGGGGGAAAATGGTAATTTTCCAGTCCTTTGATGCTTTAATGTGAGAAGGTTTATGAAGGTCGGAGAATCCTAGAGAAAATGGGTCAATTAGCTGAAAGTTTGAGTTTTTTAGAGGTGTAGGGGTAAAATGATAATTTGACAATCCTTTGATGCTTCAATGTGAGAAGGTTTTTAAAGGTTAACTAATTTAAGATGTCTTTACTGTAGAGGGAATTTTGAGAAGTTTTGGAGAAAATGAGTTCATGTAGGCATTAATTGGATTTTTAAGAGTGTAAGGGTAAAATGGTAATTTATCAATCCTTTGATGCTTTAATGTGAGAAGACTTATGAAGGTGGTAAATTCAAGATGTCTTTATTGTGGAAGAATCCTAGAAAGATGAGTCCAATAGGGTACAAGGGTGAAATGGTAATTTAGGAGCCTTTTGATGCTTCAATGTAAGAAGGCTTATCAATGTTATCAAATTCTAGATGGAATAGAGTTGGTGAGATGAAAATTTTGGATCTTCAAAGTCATAGAATGTCCTTAGGGTTCAACTTAATTTATCTTGTGGATAGAGTTTAAACCGTGTAATTGTACTTAAAACCAGAATATCCATTGAGAATGCCTGCCTATCTAAAGCTTAGGGGTGTCTAGATTTTGGTTCTATTTTATGCTGTAATAACCCATCTGACTCCATTTATTTACCTGTTTCAAAATTTGGGTGTTGATAGATGCCCCCCCTTGGTATGCATGGTGAAGCCATGCGTAGCAAAGGAAAGAAGCTCCTTAATTTTGACGCGCCTGAAGTATCATTCTCTTTTGTATAACTCACGAACATTGGGTAGGCTATTTTTGGCAAGCCTAGAACTATTTTTGGTGGGTAAAATGAGAGGGCTAAAATTGGTCTCACCTCTTTGAATTGAGGTTTTTTTTTGCAAACATTTTGTCGTTTTTAAATGCCATCTCCGATTAAGAATACAATTAATCAACCTTTTGTAATTATTATTTTTTTTAAAAAATGAATCATATATTTTTTAAATATTTGAAATTGGATATTAGCTAATTGAAAGATTTTTTTATCTTTTTGAAAGATGAGGTTTATCCATGAGTTATACTCAAGTTATTGATATTTCATCTACCCTTGGTGGTGTTATTATTAGTATATGCACTGCGTCAGGAGACATGTAAGTCATCGACATAGGGTGTAATTGCTAAAAAAAACTTGCCAAAAACTTCGTTCAAACCTGATCATACAAAAATAGTAAATTCATGCAAACCAATATGATAATCTTAACATTTGTCTTTATTTCTGGCTCACTGTTTATTGTATGTTTTGTTATTTTCTTTTATTAAATGACTTTTCCCAAAGATTATTTGTTGAAATGATGGATTTTCTAGATTTCTATGGCTAAGAGCCATGCTTTGTCGCCTTTGCTTATGTATCTGTTGTGATACATAACCTTATGAGATAATTTTATTGTTTGCCCCTATACTTGGACAAAGATTGAATTCTCATAAGTTTTATAGTGAATTATAACTTTTGTCCCTAGTTTGGACAATAGTTATAATAAACAAATATTCCATAGTTTATAGAGTTGATTTCATCGTTTGTCCTTATTTTAGACAAGGCTACAAGCACCATATCCCTCAGAAATTATGGAATAGACTGTAGCTTTTGCCTCTCCATTCTAGACAAAAGTTACGAATGATGAGACTCATGGAGAGATTTTGGAAAGCTCTCTCTAGAAAAGTTATGGGACCTCAGAGGGTCAATGTTACATGCTATTTATGAAATCCTTTAAGGGTTTATATCATAAATTGATGGGTATATAAGCTATGGATTGATCTAGAATATTGTCATCGTCCAAAGTGAGCAACATTGCATTCTTGTATCTTTCGCCCCTATTCCGGACAAAGTTTACAAACCAGAGGACTCAAGGAGAGATTTTGGGTAACTTTCTCTAAAATGCGATGGGACCTTAGAGTGTTAATGCTATATATTATTTATGAATTCCTTTAAGGGTTTATATCATAAATTAATGGAATATATAGATTATGGATTCAATCTGTAATGGTATCCTCGTCCGTAAACCACATTATAGTTTTTAAGACAAATTAGAGGAAAGTTTACATCGATTCTTTCCTCGAAGCTAGGGTGGGATCTCATAGGATCGGTTGTTATGCCTTGCCTTGTAATGACATCGTAGTCTCTATCACGGGAGGCATATCAAACAATGTTTGGAAGGAATGTGACTCAAGCTTATGTTTCAATATAAGCCATATCACAGGGGTGGCCTATGCTTAACAGGTTGGGCTGTTGAAGTGGCGACATATTTGATCGGCAGCATAATCGGGAGATGCTGTCGTACTCTCTTCAAGAAGTTGTGGGGATCAAGGTTGACCATGCTAGACAATAGTTGTTTTAACCTTGTATGATGTTGAAACCATGGTTCAATGTATTGTTAGTCTTAGGGTTTGAATTTATAGTGTCACCTATGTTGCATCAGGTAATACTACGGAGTGAGCTTAGCAAGTCATGTGGCAAATAACTGGCTAAATAGAGGGGTCATTAATTGGTTCAACCTACAACAAGAAAAACTAGAATGCCCCCTATTGCATCAACGTGGCTTTTGTCAGGGCTCTGTGGGAGATGTTGTTTTGCTCTCTCTGAAAAGTTATGGATGGTCTAGATTGACCAGGTGTTGTGAGGGAAATTTTCTAGTCTTAAGTGCACATAAGAACTTGTACTATGGACTTGAAAATTACATAAACTTGTGGAACAAATTGCATTGCTTGCTTGTCTGATCGACAAGTATCGTGATTCTACCATTCCTTATAATGTCCTGACATGACAAGCTGCAAGTAGAACGCTAAACATTGCTTAAACATGAGTTTTTAAGGCTTTCTCTAAAAGCCATGGTGATTCCAAAAAATCAATGCTATGTATTTCTTGCACTAATTCCATCTTAGGCTTTACATCTTACAAAAAATAGATAGGCTGTGGGATGAATGACATTGCTCACACTCGAAGAGCCGATGTCAACTTACCTTCTTGTAAGATCACAACCAATGTGAAGTTACTGAACCTAAGTGTCATAATCAGGGCTTTCTAAGTGAAAATTTTTCAGCTTGCTCCAAGGTTGTGGAGATCCTGGAAGATCAATGCTAAATATTATGTCATGATTACTTCTAAAGGATCATTTCATGTACAAATAGATCGGCTTATGATATGATGTTTTGATACCTAACTACATATGAATAGCAAGAATGTTAGACAGATTACCTTTCTTGTAACATCATCACAGACATGACGTTAGTGAACCTGAGTGGTGGACATGGCTTCAATCAGGAGAAAAGTTTCTTAAGCTTGCTCCAAAAGTTATGATGATCCCAAAATATTGGTCCTAAATATTATGTCATGAATACCTCTAAGCAATTACATCATGGATAATAGATAGGGTATGGTGTGATTGTGATATTGTTCATGCTCGAAGAGCAGCATTAATAGACTTTAACTGTTTGTAACATCACATTGATGTGATATTACTGAACCTAAATGATAGACAGGGCTTTAATTGAGAGAAAAGTTTTTAAGCTTGCTCCAAAACCTATGGTGACCCCGAAGGATCAGTGCTACATATTATGTCATGACTACCTTTAAGGGATTACGTCATGGATAATAGATAGGCTATGGTATGATTATGACATTGCTCATGCCCGAAGAGCAACATCAATAGACTTTTGCCAATGGCTAATTTATCTGCCTAAGACTTTGTGGCTTGGATTGGCCTAACTATTTGTTTTGATTGATGGTGACTTTTCATTTGAAAAGAATTTGTTGGTTGTTTTTTTTTTTTTTTTTGTGGTTGCCTGGATCAGCCATGATTCTTAGACCATGGCCTTTAAGTTGGACAAATGATGATTATTTGTGGCCTTCAAGATGGCCAAATTTTTTAAGCGGCCTTTAAGAGGGCCTTAAGGTCTATTTTGATGGTAGCCTTCAAGATGGCCTTAATATTTTTTTTGGAGGGGGCCGTCAGTATGACCTCATAGTTTTTTGTTGTGTTGTTTTTCTTTTGAGTGGGGCCTTAAATATGGCTTGGTGGTTTGTTTAATAACGGCCTTCAAAATGGCCTTGACAATTATTTTGAACTCGGCCTTCAGAATGGCCTAATGATTATTTGAAAGAGGCCTTCAAAATGGCCTAAAGGGATATTTTGAATGCGGCCTTCAAAATGGCCTGATAATTATTTGAAAGCAGCCTTCAAAATGGCCTCAAGGGCTGTTTTGAATGGGGCCTTCAAGATGGCCCCGCTTTATTTGTGTGTAGCCTTCAAAATGGGCCATTAATTGAAACGATTTATGATGTTTATAATTTTTTGGACTAAGTTTTCCTAAGCAATTCTGAAGAAGGCACATATCTTGATACTTTATTGTTGGAGAATGACCAGATTGATTGATTGATGATCTAAACCATGACATTTGAGTTGTTTGTGCTTGTTGCCTAACCATGAGGGATCCTCATTCTGAAATCCCTATGAAATAATTTGATCACGTCCCTTAAGACTTTCTGATAGGGATAAGGTCTTGTATGCTTGATCTAAAAAATGAATTGAATATTGACTACATATACTATGAGGAATGGACTTTTCTTGGGCGTGGAATAGGGTTGGTTTGGGGGAAAATATGAAAAAATTTCCTTTGCCCTTGCTATACTTAGATGTTTGAAAGACAGGTAATGTAGATTGTCATTTCTATTTTTCACTCAAAACTTGAACTTTATTTCTCCCTTTTTGCTCTTGTTAGAAAGAATACTAACAAGCTTGGGTTAGAGTGCCGTTTTTGGTTTTCACTCTAAACTCTTTTTTTTCCCCCTGCTAATATAGACAGGCCTGGGTTTGGGGTATTCGGATGGGATGATTTATACTTTTTCAAGTATGATTAAATGCCTAATTTCTGTACTTTGATTTATGCTCAAAATTTCTTTAAAATATAGAGGGATATGAATAATTTTTCAAGGCATAATTCTGAAGGGATATTTCGGGTTTCTTTCCAGGTTTTGAGTAAGGTCATGGTTTTATACAAAATTTTGATGTTT
>JAOXJP010285826.1:0-32500 GCA_025762735.1 Platanus orientalis | reverse complement strand
ATAGCACTATATGCATGACGAGACTCTTCCATGGATACCTGGGTTAGGGACATAAGTTTTATCCCAAAATTAGGATACTTCAAAGCCGGATCCTCTTTGTTAAATTCTTGTTACCGTCTTGTCTATTTCAAGGCATGCCACATGGCAAAAAATAAAATAAAACACATAAAGTGGGTCATTCATGTGTTTTAAATTTTTGCCACACATCGCACTCTGGAATAGGGAATAGGCAAGACTTTAACAAGACTTCAAGAGGACATGAGAGGATCTACAGTTCTAGACTTCATGTATATGTAACTCCTCCTTAATCACATATGTCGTTGAGTGCAATACCCCATTTTTATTATAAAATTATTACATTGTGTGTATATGAAAATTATAAAGTGCATGTTTATAACATTTTTAATTAGATTAGTGAGAATGCATTGATCATTAGCCATCAAAAAGTTGATTAATATCAAAAAATTTGTGAGCTGAACCTAATGCAATATTACTCAGTCTCACTTTGATAAACTATAATACCAAATTTTGTTGTTTTTCAAACGAAACTTGAAAATCAAAGTGTATCAAATTACCGAACCTTTAGAGGGATGGTTTATTATTTTATATGGAGAACGATCACTCCAAATCTCAAAAGTGACTTGTTAATTACTCATTTAATAAGCAATCCTCTGATTTCTTAATTGTTACATAACTTGTAAAACAAGTATGCATAAAATATATGAAGCTTTATTGATGTATATGATATAAAATATAAGTAGATGATCTTCTCTTCTCTTCTCTTTATAACTCTTTTCAATCTTACCTAGCTTTAACATCGGCTTCAAATCCGTGAGTGTATGTATTCTCCATGGAGCTTCGCAAAAGTATAATGAACGTGCTTGTAGTTGTAAATGATTGACGTGAACTTGAAGTGATAGCTGTGAGGAAAATGATGAAACAACAAAAGAGAAATAATGAGAGTACTTTAGCTATTTTAGAGTATGCCAAAATGTGAAAATAGAGAATATTATGATCAAAAGGCTTTTATGCTTCAAAAAAAGCTTGTTGAATGTATAGAGATTAAGGTTTTTAGAGATATTTATTTACTCTGGTTTCCTTCTAATACTTTGTTGCATGTTTGTTGTCTTGTTTCCAACTTGCACTTCATGTCTATGTAGGAGACTTGATGATATGGACACATTTAATTAGTTGTTGAAGAGAGTTGATTGTTTGTGCCACTCGAAAACCGTGTGAGACTCCGATTTCATCTATATCTAATCCATTGATATGTGAGATTTTGTAAATATGATAGAGTTCTATTTGAAGTAGGTTTTCTATTTGACATGTATTTCATACATATTTTAAGATCTATATGGATCAGTGACTCCTGTCAAAGTGGAATTCTTTCCATTAGGTTTCTAGGTATTTTTTGGAGTCTAAAACACCTTCCATCGCAACTCCTTAGGATGAATACTCTTTTAAATAACAATTTTGTGATTCTGGAATTATTCATCATGATGCATCTGCCTTCATGAAGCATTTTTCATCCATCGTGAAGAGAGATCTTCATGATGTTGTTATTTTATGTGAAGCTTGTTGATATTCTATCGCGAGCCATGTGTCCTTTTTGAAGCTATGATTTTATAAAGATATTTGACCAATCTTTGTGAGTCACGTGTCATCGCATTGCATCCTCCTTTGCAAGCGGTATGCCATCGTGATGATCATTTTGTGACTTGTTTCGTAAAATATTGTTCACATTCGCAATAGGGGTAAATTTATAATTGCACAAATTTTCAAGTGCCAACATAAATGAGTTCAATTGGAGGCTCAATCTCAACTCTGTGCATAGTTTTCCGACTCCCCAAGTTGACTCCACTCCTAAGCTTCATGAGTTGGGTTATAATGTTGACTCCAAGTTATACCTGAGTCACCAAATCAAGTTACCAACTCTGTAAACTCATTTGACTCAGATTTATTCATGTGACTCTGCCAAATCAGTTAAGTCTTGTAAACCTTAAAATGACCCAAAGCCATGTTGGAATATAAAGAATTTTTTTTTTTTTGGGGGGAGGGCCTTTGAGCTTGAGGTTCTTTTATAAAGTCTCCAACCAATGAGCTTTGAAAGACATTCTAAACCCTATAAAAAATAAAAATTAAAGAACTTGAAAAAATGAAGGTTAAAGTGGTAACATGATCAGACTTTAAACTTGAACTTCTAACCATATAAATCTGGACCTTGGGGATTGAGTATTTTGTTTTTATGCTATCTTGAAATTTTTTCTTTGGTTTTTCAATATATTAATACTAATAGTAATATCTTTATTTTAGTTTAAACTTTAGTTTACAATTAACTATGTTTGCCTTGCTATGATATTAGATCATTAGTAGTTTATATAATTTATTTTTGGATTTTCAAATTATGATACTACAAAATATTTATGTTTATCAAGAAAATGGAAAATACCAAAGCCAAAATACTATATGTCATTTTTTTAATATTTTAAAATATTTATTATTTTTAAAAAAAATAAAAAGTATCAAGACTCCTCAAATTGACTCCAATGATTCCTAAGTCCACTTGACTCTTAAGCTATCCAAGTCAATTCAAAAATCCGAGTTGACGAACCTTGGCTCTGTGAGCTTAAACCATGGCTCAAGCTTAGTTCATGATGAGCCAAGTTCTGAGCCGAGCGACAGCTCATTGGCAGCCCAACTTTTTACAACCAGAGGTTTATGTCTGTATATTTAGGAATTAGGATCGTTATAAAGTAAAACCAGGGTGTATAAACTAGGATTGGGATCAATTTGGTAGCATTTGGTAACACTAGAGAGTTATTCTTGGATTCTTAGCTCCAAAAGAATGATTCCATCAAAAATGTCATTTGGTAACGTCAGATTCTCTCCATGGATTCTACTCCCGAAATCCATTTTGGAGTTACTTTTTTTAAAATAGAAAAAGTAGTTTTTCTTATTCCAATTTCTGATTCTTTCTTTTTTCTTTTTCATTTCCTAATTCAACTACTTCATCAACATCATCAACAAGATTTCAGTTTTTTTTTCCAAAAAAAAAAAGAAAAAAATACCAAACCAAATGCGTTTCTGATTTCGAAATTGACTCCAAAGAATGCATTTTTGGTGAAATATAAAATTAGGAATTGAAAGCTGAATCTGTGAAGGGTTACCAAACACAGCCTTTATCTCCAAGATTGATTATCGTATCCATATAGGTCTCATATGGGTCCACTAACCCATATTTTCTTTTAATGGTCCATTAACCCATGCTGATATTTTATGGTCTATTGAGTACCTTTTCAAAAGACCTATGGTCAGCTTTAGTATTGGTGGAGACCCATCTTAAGGACCCATGGAGCCTTTTTACTTTGTCTCGTGATTTTTTATTTTCTGAAGGAGAATAGAAGAAAATCAGAATTAATGCAGCTGGAATTAGGTACGAATGAAGTTCAAATGAATGGTGCAAACGTACTAGGAGGCTGATGCATCAGTGCCAAAAAGTGACTTACACTTTTTGGGACTTTTTGGGGAGCGCTTATCACTTTTCGGCACTGATGTGTCCGCCTCCTGACACGGTTCGCACCCATCCATACAAACTTCATTCATACCTAATCCTCTGTGGAATTAATGGGTTAATCTAGATGAACCATATCTTCTGGTCTGCTCCCATTGTGCTCATTAAGATGGGAGTGGCATGTGTCCTCTACTTCTCACTGTTTGGTTTGTTGTCGTTGTTCTTGGTTTTGCTCTCCGTAACGTAGAGGACAGGTGTCATTGCCACCTTAATGGAGCAAGATTGAGAGCAGACCAGAGGACACAGCTTCCTCTTTATGACAATGATCATTTGGTAAGAGTGGTGTCCTTATAATGCAAAATTTTCTGTAGCTTTTTATAGCATGAACAAAAAATGGGTTTCTTAACTTTTAATATATATATTTTTTGTCTTTTAAATTTTTTTTTTCTTTTTTGTGATTTCTTATTCATGCTACAACAAGAAACAGAAAAATTTGCTACAGCTGATCACCTTGGCATTAGTAAATAGTAATCCCAATAAACATGTGTCTCAAAAAGGAGTGGGTACGTAGACGGTTCCACATGTCATCCTATGCGAATACTAGTTTTAGTGTTTGCTTAAATATGAGACCTTAAGACCCCAGGTTTTTATTTATTTATTTATTATTATTATTATTTGGTACGGCCACACGGGCTTTCATCTCACAACCACTTGAAGTGGGACTAGCCAACTAATGAGAACCAAGAACCCAAGCAAGTGACACCACTTTGCACTACCCCCTCTAGGGATTAGACCCTAGGTCTTCCCTGAGTTTTTTTTTTTTTTTTTTTGATGATTAGGTTTTTGAGTTCAATTTGAAATATAAAAATTTATGACTCAAGGTCTACAGTCTAATGGACTGATCGTGACATAATGCATGGAAAAGTGTGGTTTGGTCAATACATATGGGTTAAAGAAGGGTATTATTGTAATTATATAATTATTATGTATTGTAATAGGGTTGGTTTATCAAGTTGGTTCGGATCAGCATAGTTAGTTGGACTTAGAGCAACAGATCAATACCGAAGGCTAGCTCATCTCAAGGATGAAGAAGCTTCCACCCGATGCAAAGATATAGTGTACCACTGCAAGCACTCTTGTGGGCTTTTTCGGTCACATGAACTTGAAACATACATTTCGTCTTTGTTCTTCCTTTTCTTTTAAGTACAATCGGCATTTTTTCTTGAAGTGTCCAAAATTGTAATAGAAGCATGTTTTCTTGTTCTTGTACTTTTTTATTGAATCTTTGTTTAGAGTTGATCCCATTTTTTGTCTTGGACTGATTTGGTCTTTCTTTGATCACGTTTGCTTTTGCAAGAAATTTTGGTTAATATTCTTTTTTCTCACTCAATCAAAATTGTTCTTCTATTTGAGGATTTTAAGTTCTTATAGAGAAAACTTACATTTTCTATATTTGAGATTTTTCTTTTGGTCTCACGCCATGATTGCTGAATCTTATCAATGATGGAACCGATAATAGACTCATCCATTTTACTTTTTTCTTTTTCTAGTTGTTAACACATAAACCACACCCCAAGAAATAAGCAAGAGATTGAGTTTTTGTAGCCAACATCTGAAATTTAAACTATCAAATTTTTCTAGTTTTTCAATATCAGATTTAAGAACATTGACTAATGATTAAACCATTGTTACAGATCCTGTCACAAAATATTGTCTTAAGATTGTTAAAAAGACTATAATAAGAGAAAAGACAAGATGACAATGTAACAATGCTCGAGTCATGGATTATGCTTTCCTTAAGACTATTCTCCATCTACCTTGTTCTTAATAAAAAAGACATAGATTACAATGAGTAAGAAAATTTGTCTCTTGGTTAAAATGGGCCCAACTAATAGGTTGTGTTGTTAACTGGCAATTTACAATACTGTGAGATCAACCCTTGACACTTGATGTTATCACTCAAAAATGCACATTTCTTATAAAATAATTGAGAAAAACACAAAGAAGTTTTTTGTAGGAAAACATAGAAGAGAGATATTGCAGTGTTTAAAACAATGATAGGACTCATTTATTTATAGATTTTGTATGGGTGCTTTTAGCTAATGGTCGTGATTGTTTGTGTGTTCTGTAAAATCACTCATTAGTGTCTATAGATATCTTAGGCAACTCTTCATCTGATTAGTGTCTGTAGACATTTAAGACACCCTTTTTATGAAGAGTTGTGTCTCTTCATTATTCACTTTTGAACACATCTGCACATGCATCTAGCACCATATGCTACGCCACATGACATGTACGATGCACCATGCACTACATGCCACATGCCCCACACCCACACATGTGCCTATGCCAAGCATCAAACACCTACACATGTACGGAATTGAAAAGAGGTTGTATGGGAAAGATAAAAAAGTGACAATGGAGGGAACAAGAACTAAATGATGATAAGTTCCAATGAGGTGAAGATTTTCAAGAGAATGAGAATTTAGGTTTATGGGATATAGAAAGTGAGATGGAGAAAGAGTGTAGTGGATTGGCATGTGGCATCCAAGCGTGCAAATAAGAGCCATATTACAAAATAACCAAAAAGACCCCAAACTAAGAAAATTACATTTATGACCTCACTACACTCAAAATAAAATAAGATAAAAACTATCTAGAAAATACACTTCAATTTTTAACACGTGCCATTGATTAACACTTGATGGGTTTTTGAGTTTGATGTCTTTTTTTAACCACCTACTTTTCTATTGAACACTTTTTTGGACATTTTTACCCCCCTCAAAACAGCATGTGTCAGTTTATAATTCGCCAGACACTACAAAAGCATTTTCATCTCAAAACATTTGCTGGATTATATATATATGTGTGTGTGTGTGTGTGTGTGTGTGTGACACCAAATGAGCCAATCTTTTAATGAGCTGAACCTAATGCAGCTTGGCTTAGGATTTCTTAGCTAAACAAACTAAATCAGAGGCCCAAGCAAGGGATGGCAACGAGCAGAGCTTTGCTCAACTCAGCTCGGACTTGTCACATGAAGGCAAAGCTCAAGCTTGGTTCAGGTTTGTGACGAGTCTGTGTTGCAAGCCAAGCATTTGATGAATTGAGCTTAGTAAAGCTTGGACTAGGCTTGTTAAGAAAATGAGCTCAAATTCAGGTTCAGGTTCGGCTCACTGGGCTTAAAATGAGGCTCAGTTTCTGCTCATGCCAAGCCGAGCTCTAGCGCTGATCATTCCCACCCTAGCTCAGGTTGAGTTCTGTGAGTTTAAACCCTGGCTCAAGCTCAATTCATTATGAACCAAGTTTCGAGCCAAGCTAAATTACTTTTGTTCATTAACATCCTTAGTTTCTGAACCATAGGATTGGGATCCTTTTTCTCCAAGATTGATGATCGTTTTCATGTAGGGTCCAATTTTGGTCCAATGACCCATACTTTCTTTTATTGGTTCATTAACCATCTTTTACTGTCTCACTGAGATCCTTTTCACGGACCCACGGTCAATTTCTGGTATCGCTATGGTTGGAGACGCATCGTAAGGACACATAAGGACCCATAGACTACAACAGATTGTCTCCAAAATTTTGAAGTTCGGTTAACAATCAGAAGATTTCGGTGGTCAAATCGTATCCAAAAAATATCAACGAACTGTTTCATTTATTTTTTGCCACATGTCAACCATCAAAATCTTTTTGTTTATTTTCTTTCCAAATGTCCACCATCGAAATCTTCTGAACGATATGAGAACTTTAACAATCTGGAGAGGATCATGGAGGCTTTCTATGATGGAGTTGATTAGGATTAGAATTTCTAGGATGTGATTTCCTTCTTTATTTGTTAGGACTGAGAATTAATAGTAGTTTCGAGTTAACCAATCCTAACATGCTGCTTATAGTCTTTAATTAATACGCCAATCATTCATAAACCATGTTTACTTATAATTAAATAATTTAATATTTTTTATTAAAAAATTGAGAAGGAAAAAAAAAGAAATTTACTAAAAAAGAAATCTAATTAAGAAGACCTAAGATTTTCTCTTGATTTATTTTATTTGGCAGAATAGAGAGAAAAAACATTAAGAACAGAGGAAAAAGACATAAGAATAGTAATTGAAGCCAGCCATTGAAAGGAGACGAAACCTCAGCGATGTGGGATAGAGAATATATGTTATTTTTAGAGACTTATTAGATTTGAAAATTGTTTAGACTTTTATTTTAGTAAATTAAAAAAATATTTATTTATTGCATCATCAATTATGAATGGTTATCTTACTAATTAGAAACGCTGGGTGGCATGATGAGATTGGTTACCCAGGTTAACAAAACCAAGCAGATCAGGACTCTCTCTCTCTCTCTTGTTAGAAGGATCCTTTGGAAAATGGTAATTACCAGTCTAAACGTGTCCCAAAAAGGGATGGGTACGTGGACGATTCAATGGGTAATCCTGTGGACCGAATATATATATATATTTATTTATTTATTTATTTATTCTTTCTTTTTTCATGCATTACCCAATAATATTCTTAATTTTAGAGTAAATTGAAATAAGAAACCTCATCTGATGAGTCACCATTTACCGGATATCCCGGTACTAGTGACTCTGATTAGACTGTCCTCTCCCCTCTTCACCCCGTGACTCTGCAAAGCGCGCCATTGCCACCTGGCGCTCCACAACATTCAGCTCGTGACTCTCCAATGCACGCCGAATATCCACGTGGCCTCCATCCGTCATCAGCAGCTGCGCACCATTTTTCTTCTGGCGCTCCACCTGTCTCATAAGAAGAAAGTTATATTGTATTCTATTTCAGTTCCGCCATGCAAGCTATCTATAAATAAGCATCTCTATAAGAGAGTTAGGCAGACTGGGGTGTGTCCAGATCGCCTATGCTCTCAGTAGTCTTCTTAGCTCAGCTCCCTTTCATTTCAGTTTCTGTCTCTGTAGTTCTCCGACTACCTTGCCTCACTGTAGAGGTCGTCGTGTTTCTGTAAGTAAGTACTGTTAATGTTTATATATTCCGGCTCTATATTCCGGTAAACTCTGTGTTCTCTGTGTGTTCTTGTGTTATTCCTGTAATTCTTGTATCCTGTGTTACAATTGGTATCAGAGCCTAATGACAGGCTAAAACCCTTGTGGCTGCCTAAGTAGTCCTTGCTAGATTATTTGCTCACTGTCAACTTGTCCCTACCATAGTACTGTTCCTAACTGGAATAGACCAGTATGCTCTGATCTGGTCATGATTAGTATGCTCTGTAGTTGCCGCTCAGTCGGATCTTCTACATCAGAAAACTTGACAGAATTATAAAAGTATGCTCTGTAGTTGCCGCTCAGTCGGATCTTCTACATCAGAAACAGTAATTTAACAGATCAACAGAAAACTATACCAGCCTTAGAACCCAGGCTTCTCCTTGTTACAGTTTCCAATGGACCGCACGTAACAAGTTTTTATTCAGTTATGGAAGACGGAGACACTCTCAGGGCAAGTTACAAAACTTTTTCCGAGGTTTATACTTCTCGTTTGTTTAATCTATGCTGTTCGTGCAATGGCTTGCTTTTTTTCACTAATTACGAATTGGACCTTGTCTACATATGCAATCCTCTTAGAGGAGAAGTTTTAACTCTACCAGCACCATTATCTCGTGAATCTTTTAACACATATGGGTTGGGTTTTGATCCTTCAACTGATCAATACAAAGTTGTCCGAATTCTCGGTTCGAATAATATCACCCCCTTAAGGGTTGAGATATACACTTTGGGTAGCAAGTCCTGGAGAGTGATCAACAAAACACCTCCTTATCCAATCCAAGGAAAGCCAGTATTTGTAGAAGGAGCCTTGCACTGGAAGATCGATCGATATTATAGCAAAACTGAGGACATGATCTCATCATTCGATATTGGGAGTGAGGAATTTTGCATGACTCCTCATCCTAAATTGGGTTTGGAGAATTATGAAATGGTGACACTGGTTGAGTTGAGAGGTTCTCTGTCTTTGGTTGAAATCTCATCCAATGAACATATTGTGATATGGGTTTTGAAGGATTACTTCAAGAAGAAATGGGTGAGAGAATATTGCATCAGGATTAGAGTGCAGGAAACAGAGTTGATAAGTCGATTTAGTGAAGTCTTAGGTCTTTGGAAACATGGTGAGATATTACTCAGTTCATATAAGAATCGGTATTCATATGATTCGAAGACTGAAAGTTCATATAAGAATTTTTTTTCTTATGATCCGAAGACTGATGGACTAAGGAAGGTCAAAATTGGGGCACTCCCTTCTGATATAAAAAAATCATTTTTCTATGCCTATACAGGGAGTCTGGTGCGGCTTGATCCATATCACCATTTGCCCAAGCGGCTACGACTCATACGCAGCATCAAGTGAGCACATAGTGGCGGCAACTCAGATGTTGGAACAGTGAGGTTCTTGTTTTACTTATTCAAATCAGAAGCAATATTGCTTCTTCAGCCTTTAGTAGAGGTCTTCTTTAAGTAATTAATGCAATGTTTATAGTTTCAGGATCTCTCTCTTTTGTGTGTTAGAACTTAGAAGTACTGTTGGTCTTTTCATTGAGATAATATATATATATATATATATATATATATGGATGTTGAATGTGTCTTAAACTAAGTTTCTTAAATTGATTTGGTGTAGAAACTTCTCCTTCAAAGTTTAGTCGCGCACGCATAAGCACACCCACAAGAAATATGCTCTTATTAATTCCCTTGAACAGATCACATTGTCACTCTAAACATGTAAGAACATAATACTCTTCTTATTGTATCAACCCCTCCTTATTGATGTAAAGCTCTGAAGGGAGGCTTGGGCTGAGGAGGACCTCAAGTGGCGCTGCTTTGGGGATAGTCAGGCCCAAGCTCTCGGTCATGTCAATGGGCTCATCAAAAGGGGTTGCCAACTCAAACCCATGAAGCAGACGAGCAAGAGTTAAATGCAGGACCTGTAGAGCGAATGAGATCCCTGGGCACGACCTTCTACCAGACCCAAATGGAATGTATTCAAAATGCTGACCCTTTACATCAACCTCGGAATGGCTTGTTAGAAATCTCTCTGGCCGGAACTCAGTTGGGTCTGACCACACGCGTGGGTCACGTTGCATTTTCCATAGGTTCACCAGCACACGTGTGCCTTTTTGCACGTGGTAGCCACTTACCTGGCAGTCCTCGGTGGCCTCATGTGGTACTGAGAGTGGAGCGGCTGGGTATAGACGCAACGTTTCTTTGATGATGGCTTGGAGGTAGACCAGGTTCTTGATGTCCAATTCATCCACGTGTCTTTCTTTGCCGATGTGGAGATTCAGCTCATCTTTTGCCCTTTTTAACACGTGGCGATTGTTCAATAGTAAGGATAGGGCCCATGTTAGGGTGACAGCCGTGGTATCCGTCCCTCCTAGGATGAGGGCCTGCAAAAGGGTATAAAATATTTGAGAAACTTGGCTCAATTGGCCAGCTCTAGGTGGTCTTAAAAGAATCAGTTTTGAATTGAGCCAAATTAGCACTACTCAGGATCCTCTACTGCCCTTAAAAAGTAATGCATACATATCCAGTGTAATGCTTACCCAAAAAAGTGAAAATGGCCCACTCAAATTGAGCCCAGTTCCTCTCCTATCTGTTATAGTCTTATTAATGTCTTGGTGACATGTGGTAAAAAAATGATGGTTTCCACGTTTAATGATCTCATTTTTTTGTTACAAGTCACACTATGAAAATGCCAACACTAGTAGACTGGAGAGGATCTGCTCCCAATTTATTTTGATTTTTGGGTTACGTGTTACATGATAGGCACATGTTGGACGATGTAACACTTTAAGTTGCAGTTGAGAATTAATGAAAGAAAATAAAAACATTGATAAAAATTTAAAGTAAACGTAAAAAAAAAATTAAAACATTTTCTCTTAAAGTTGCCTGTACGCTTCAACTTTGTGATAATATCACCATTGACTTTTAATTTCCAGGTCTAAATGACAAACACTAAGAAAATGCTCTTTGGCTTGATAATTTTGACTTCTGTTGCAGCAATATGTAAGAGAAGTTTATCCAAACACAAACACACTTATTATTGTTAGCTTGGAGATCAGCCGTGGCTTTCTTTGTTGTGCAGAAATCGTAAACGGATTGGGTAGACAACTAAGAGAGTGGCTAAAGTTGGAATGACATCAGGGCTAACACATCAGTGCCAAAAATGTGTATATCACTTTTTCGGCACTGATGTGTCAGCCCTGATGACATTCCAACTTTGCTACTCTCTAAGTTGTCGTACATAATCCACTCTCTTGAATCGTTAGGCATGAATGTTGGCATCTTATGTGCCCGGTTGCACCAGCTTGCGGGCCTTGTATTCAAATCAGATGAGGTGGAGAACCTAAATATATACATAGAAGCTTGACCTGTAGGGCTGTCAATCGGGTCAGGCCGAGGTCTGCCCCAACTCAACCTGAAATGTTTTGCCCCAGCCCAAACTCCGCCTGAATAAACTTCAGGCCTAAAATTTTGGCCCAACGGGCTGAGTTCGGGCAGCCCAAATTAAAACTCTTTCTTAATTTTTGGGTTTAGTTTAGGCTCATAATTACCCATAAATTCATATTATATAGGGTTTTTTAATAGTTGTCACTTGAACTATTTGATGATAGTAAATTTGTTAAAAATATATAACTTCAGAAGAATAAAAATATAAAGCTAATATCACCATATAAATAAAATTATTAGTTGTTAACTAGTTTGAGTCGGGTCAGGCTGGGCTTCAAGCTGAACATGACCCTGTCCAAACTCAGCCCGAATAAAACTTCGAACCTAACAGTTGGGCCCAAACTCAGCCCAGCCCAGAATTAGGTTGGTCCAACCTAATTATTTTTTGGGCCGGACATGTCGGGCTTCAGGCCAGCCCGGCCCAATTGACAGCCTTATTGACTAGGATGTGGTAATGTCCACAAGTGGAAAAGACCTCCCCCAGTGAAGCTTGTCAAATTAAAAAGAAGGCCTGGCAATGGTAGGACACGGTGATTTAATGTGAATGTGAAGGCTTACAGACACACGAAGTTTCAGGCAGAGGACAATGCTCGGTAATATTATCTTCATTTTGCAATTTTGTTTTTTTCATTTTCCTGTCTTGAACAGCTTGAAAGAGAAGAAATGGACAGTCACTTATGCATGATTACAGAGTATTATTCAGTGCAGAAAGAGTTATGTTTCTTTCGAGAACATTTTATCAACAGTGTAATTTCATAAGGAATTACTTCCTGGAGATATAGAACTACACAGCCGGCTTAGCAACTAAGCATCAGGCTGTCTACACATTTTGAACTGATTTGGACTAGCTATGCCTTGGGGATTGTCTCTATTTCAACATTGTTTTGTGTACTGGAGATGTTTGGGATCATACAAGTGATTGAATTCATTTTTTGGTATGAGAAATCTTATAAATAGAGTGCTGATTGAACCCAACTTAGTGAGGATGCGCTGTTGTGCATTACCTTGCAAGGTAGAGATCGTAGTTGTAACCATAACTATCCACATTGATGGCATATCGATTCCACCATCCTTCTTATGCTAATCAGATGGCCCCACAGTCGACCTAAGTCCTCGACAAGGCTGGCTCTGCACACAAGAAACGAGAAAAGGTTAAGGAGCTAGTGTCAGTGGAGGGCCAGTTTCTAGCTCTCCAACGGTCAAGTCAGAGAGACGGGGGAATGGTAGAGGTAGAGCTCATCTCTGTTAGGGTTTCAGATGTCTCTTACCTGGAAGATTAAATAATACTCATATTTATAAGCTTGAGTAGTGTCGCATTAGGCGGATCTCACATGTCGTTTTTCTCCACGTTCTCACATGTTTTCTCTCACGTTCTCGCGTGGCACTATTGCCCACATCCTTGGTCGCATCTCCCCTGTCCTCTTTGTCCTTTTCTCAGAATTGGCAGATCTTTTGCAGAAGATATTCTATCCAAATAACAGTTTTTTGGTCACGTTTATCCTTAGGTTGAGTTGGTCAAGGTCATCACCTCCTACAGTCAGGGTCTCCCCGGGAATTAAGGGGTCTTAGGGCCTCGAGTGGTCTTTCAGGTGTCGAGCGCCTTGAATGGTGGCCGAGGTTATTAGCGGGATTACCCAGGGTCGAGTACCGAGGGATGGTTCCATTTGCCGGGGTTATTAGCGGGATTACCCGAGGTTGATTACCGAGGGATGGTTCCGTTTTGGGGTTGGGGGTTCCGATGTCAGGCTAGTCGGGGAGCCCAGGGCCAACCCCCTTGGAACTTTCTGGGTCCAGTCTTTCTAGGGTCGAGGTGACACTGGTTAATCGGGACTGGTCAACAGGGTCCTTGATGTAGTTTTCCTCATCACACATTATGCACAAGCATGAAGGAATCCACCCGTTAAATTGATAAACAACACATAAGAAGTATGCATGAACTTAATTACCAAAAAAAAGTATGCATGAATGACCAAATTGTTTGGACAAGAATAACCATTCAATCCAACGCTATCCTTAATTTGTTTCCTCTATTTCATTCTATCACATTTTTTTTTCTGATAATTAACGGAAACTTTATTGAAAAGAGGGAAAAGTGATACAAGTAAACAAATAAATTAAAAATGAATGCAATGCCCATAATACATCGATTTCCGATAACCGAGGCATTGCTAGACTATCCACCATAGAATTTTGCCCCTGAGGGATATGAGAAAATGAGCAACCAATGTCCAAAACAATCTCAGTAATTTCGTATACAACTCCACATATCCCACGAATTACAATCATTCCCTTGGCCCCACCCAATTACTACAGCCGAGTTTCCCTTGATTAAAGCCCTTACATCCCCCATTTTTTTAAGCTCCCTGATCCCTATAAGCAAACTCATTGTTTCAGCTTTTATGGAGTTACAAAGTTCCAATGACCCACATAGCACTTTGCAAATGCTTCATTATGATCGCGGATCACACACCCAAAACGAGCCTGTCCAAAGTTGCCTTTTGAGGCACTATCAAAGTTTAACTTTAAAACACCATGAGGTGGTTCCCGCCAGCACATGGTACCAGCCGATTGAGTAGTTGATGATAAACATTAGATTGTTGATACTCAATCCTTACGAAAATCGCCTAGAAGTAGATCTTTAAAGTTTGGAGATACCTTTAACCAACCACCTAACTCCCTAATTATGGCCTCAATCACCTCCTCGACAATTCTAACTTTTGCATGGAATATTCTATTGTTTTGCTCCCATCAAATTTCACTATCAGATATAAGGAAGGCATTGGAAGCAAAAATAGAAAAATGTAAAGGTCACTCAAACCTTATAAAGTTTTGACCACAAGAGTTCAATCCACAATGAACTTGAAATCAAGATACCCCACTCAACAAAGCCCTATCCCAATTATTTGGGGTCTGGCTACACAAATCTTGTTCTGCCATGCCAATTTATTTAGGGCCATTGCTGAACTTGATTCAGGAGAAAAGAAAAAAAAACTGTTTGTCTCGCTGGCCATCCTACTATAAAATGGAGTGCATTCAACAAACAACTGCAACTTGTGATGTCACTACATGATTAATATCCTATCTTCTGCATAAGTCAACTTCATTTTTTCGCTTTGAAAGTAATGCCTCGGTTGATTTATGGTCTTATGGGCTAGTAGTTTTTCTATAATATTAACAAAGCAAAATCAGAGAATAGGAATCCTTAAATTAGTCTACAAAATTAATAAATGGAAAAAATAAAATGCACTGATACACTTAAATTTACTATGTAAAATTGCCATTGGCATACATCCACACCCATAGTGACTACATTAAGCATGTTTTAGTAGGACAACTTGGTTGTGAGAAAATTTAGACTTGAATGCATCTCTTACCACTTCGCATAAATAAGTTCCTTTCACAGCTTCAGTAAATCTCAATTGATGGATCCATGCTCTGCTAGCTTCCTAGCGAAGCAAGTAGCGGATGGCAGCAACCGCATCGCCTTTGTGCTCACGCAGTGTTCTCTCAGCCACTTTCTTGTCCAACTATTCCAATGAAATGGGGAACAGGTAAGTATTTAGGGCAGCAGTACACAGGGAACATTACAAGTTAAGAGGAGGAGAGGAGGAGAGAAATCTAACCTCCAGCTCATTTGCAATGATGTCAACATCTGCTGCATTGATCTTAACAGCGGCCAATTCTTTCTCCCTATGAGGAACCAGTAGATACGTTTGTTTAGAAAAAAATTACAAGAAATCAAGTTGTTATAACAGCAATAACATAGTACCAATAATGAATCTTCTATTTTCTTTTTTAAATATACGCTGTTACTTGCATGAAATTGGTTTTACAGTCACTTGCATAAGACAAATTCATAAATTCAAAAATCAGAAGTGGGCGTGCATCCCCACTTGATTTCTGGCAAGAAAAGATGAATCTTGGACATGAACCATGTATAATATATAAATCAAGACCAGAAACCAAAATTAAAACAATTTATGAAACTGATTCCATTAAATAATTTGCATTGTTTTTTGGTAACTAATTCCCTTAATATAATCTTCTGATAAACCCAAAATCTTACTACGGGAAGACATGCCGATGGTTATACAGTTCAAGCTTTGCATTGTTGCCGATTCTTCTTCACTATAAAACTATAGGACAAGTTTTTTCAAACAAGAGGAGTTTGATGCGAACATCCAAGCTAACGTGGGGCCCATACGACATGTGGGTGGGACTCACAAGTGTAGCAGCAAAGAGATATCATGATGAGGACATCAGATCCAGATAGGAGTTTCAAGTTTACCAAAGACATCGCACCCATGTTATGGTTTCATTAGCATTTTTATTTTATGTTCTCTAGCACATTATTTGATGGTGGTTTTGTCTTAGTAGCATATTTAGTGGTATTTTGGTTATTTTCTATAGTGTAGGGTTATTTTGGGTATGATATTGTGCTAGGGGGGTTATTTTTGGGATTTCCTTATTTTAGGTTGTAATAACCTAGCCGTAGGGGCTATAAAAACACCCCAAACGACCAGTATTGATTTATGATGGAATAAACAAAGTTTGCTCTTCACATATTGATGTTCTTCTTCTTCTTCCTCTTTGGTTGCAAGTTGAGTGTAAGTAAAACCCTAGAATGAGTCTAGGGAATACCCTAGTTTAACGGTGGTAGTAGAGGCTACTCTCTCCTCTTGGGTAAAGGTCCTCTATCTTTTCTTCATCTTCTTCTTTTACTTTGTTTACATGAGTATTTAGACAGGTAGTTTGAGCAAATAAATCTTCAAGCGGTGTGCAAGGTTTATACGATTAGGTTGGAGATTCATACGTAGCCTGTAATGGATGTTTGAAGCTGTTGTTAGAAAACATGCTCTGCTGCAGGCGTGAATATCAGTCGGCATAGCTCTCACGGGATTGATTCCAGCCCCTTCAATATAGGGAGTTGGAAGTAGAACTCTCTCTGGCCTTTCATAGACTCTTGTGTGAACCTAAAGGAGGTGGGACCCATCCCCTAAAGCTCATCTGATCGAGTATGGTTCATTTTATTTGAAAAAGAGTCGTTAGAACAGCCCTGTTTTGGGTTTTTACGGAATCTCCTCTCAGCTCCTAATTCTTAGGAGTTTGATTTTGGGCTTTCTACAGGGTTAAACTGACCCTTGGACAATCCAACAGGTGGTGTCTAGCCTCAGGAAATTTCACATTCAAAATCCCAAGTTGGAATTATCAGAGTTGCTGAAACGTGATGTATTGTTTATGAGAACCAATCCTAACAATCCAGGATAGTACTTGTAATGGGTTTGATGCTTCATGAAGGTTCCCTTTTGCTAAACGACACTTCCCATGGCAGATTCTTATAGGTTCTTGGCTGTCTTCATCTAGTTTCACGCAGAAGTATTAGTGCTGGGTGTGAACAGAGCAGAAAAATCACCTGTAGGAGATCAGCCACCAAGTCTTCCCTATTCTGGGTATTGGGATTTTGATTTTTCTAAAGTGTAATACACACCTGGACGACACAGCAACAGCAATCCCCTATTTAAAATATTTTTTTATGATTCAAATTCTGTTGGAGAGTTTAAGGACTGGCTGCATGACTTCTACAGCACCTGACCACTTAATTCCCTTCTAGCTTGGGGATTTTGGTCAGTCCGAGTTACACTACGTCTTGATTCCTCTCGTGGGAGCTTTATTCTTCAGTTTGGAAGCAGATACAAGGTAATTCTACACTTATATGATGGTCTGTTTGAATCCCAAAAGTAGTGTTCTTGGTGGTTCTGTGGAATTGGTAAAAGGACTGATAAAACCTTATAACCCTATGTAAATCCCTGAGAAATCTGAACCTGAATTATTCCTAAACCAGTCCTAACTCATGATTGATGAGATCCTAATCCAATACCATACTCTTTTTAATTTCTTTCTTTGATTTCTTTCACGTTTTTCATTGAGTTTTCTTCACTTTGTCATTCTGAATCTTATGGACAGCAACTGTACCTGAGCATAATTTCCTAGTTCCCTTGTATTCCTACATATAGCTTGGTCTTATTTTGTTTATTGCTTTGTAGGCTTTTAATTCCTATCATGCTTATTGAGTTAAACTAAATCTTGGTCTAAACTCGTGTGTGGATGTGCAAGTAGGAACCTTGCTTATCATTTATCATTATGTTTAGTAATTTTATGCTTGACTTCTTTGGATACACCCACTAGTCCATATGCATGTTGCATCATGTCTCCCAAAGCCAAAACGACCCGATATATAACACAAGAAATCCTAGTTAACATGATCATAAGCTTTCTCCATATCCAACTTACAAATGACTCCAGCCCTACCACGCCGAATCTGATCATCAATGCATTCCTTGGCACAAAGAAAACCATCCATAATAGATCTCCCTTTGAGGAAGGCCCCTTGCTTCTTAGAAATAATGGTAGGGAGAACAAATTTTAGTCTGAGCACCAAACATTTGGAGATGGTCACGTACTACCAATGAGGCTGACCAGCCTGAAATTTGATAAGCGTACAACTCCCTCTTTCTTTGGAATGAGAGAGATAAAAAGTGGCATTGCTCCCCTCGTCAAGAAAGCCCCTCTCATAAAAGTCTCGAACCACCTCCACCAAGTCATCCCTCACTGTTTCCCAGCAAGCCATATAAAAGGCAGTAGGAATCCCATTTGGGCCCGACGCCTTATCCCCTTCTATACAATTAACTGCTCCTTGTATCTCTTCTAACTCAAACGGCTATTCTAGCCATTCCTTTTAACTCTCAGAGAGGCTCGGAAATAAAATGCCATCCACCCTAGGCTTTACCCCCCCATCTTTGAAGAATAGATTGTGGAAATGACTCTCCACCTCTTGCCTGAGTTGGTCCTCCCTCTCCATCCATCTACCTCCCACAATCAGTCTATGGATCCCATTAGCTCTTTGTCTGCAATTGGCCATTTTATGAAAAAAATTGGTATTCCTATCTCCCTCTTTCAACCATTGGATCCTGGATTTTTGCTTCCATAACATTTCCTCCATACAAAGCACTCTCTCGTATTCTACTTTTAGGAGCTAACGAGCAGCCCTATCCTCCAACAAGCTGTTATTTTCCTCTTTCTCATCAATAATGCGAATTTCCTCAAGAAGGGACTACAACCGCATCTCTACCTTGCCGAAGGAATCCCTATTCCAAACCTGCAACTTCTCCCTCAGAAGCTTCAACTTGAGACGGAACCTCTGACCCGGCGGGCCAGTCACTTCGAAGGATCTCCACCGGCCATCCACTAACTCCTTGAACCTCGGATGCATCAACCACATAAGCTGAAAGCGATAGGGCCTGGATCCTGATCCCATCACACCTCCCTGAAGCAGAATTGGGGAATGGTCTGAGCCAAGTCGAGGTACAACCGAGCCATTTGAAGGTGAGAAACACTCATCCCACTCCATGGAGATCAAAAACGATTCAATTGGCTCAACGAAGGATTCTCCTGGAAGTTGGACCAAGTAAACCTAGCTCCTACCAAATGAACACCAAGAAGGTTGTGTCTGTCCACAAAGTCTCCAAAGAATTCCATCGCACCTGACCTCCTCCACTCCTTTATTGAAATCCCCATATACACCAAGATAGTGAGCAACCCTCCCTAATCGAGTCCATCTCATTAATGAATTGAGGGAAAAGAGCCCCATCCGTTGGCCCATAGATTGCCGTAACACACCAGTTAGAGGCCTCCCCTACTCTAGAGGCCGTGAGGGTTACCGAAAAATTATCCACCCTAGAAGCCACCTCTAATATCTGGTCCTTGTCCCAAAAGATGATCTCCTCATCTGAGGCTCCCACGGATGGGAGGAAAGCCCATTCCATTCTCGCAAATCCACTGATCTCCCTCATAATCCACCTGTCCACCACCTTCAACTTGGATTCTTGAATCAACACCACTTCCACATGATTTCTACTAACCAAGTCTTTTACAAGTCTTCTCTTCTTCGAGCGACCGCGGCCCCGCACATTCCAAGAAATAATCCATATAGACATCAGCAAACTTTTGTAATGCCCTCATCCTTATCACCCATTCCACCCACTTGAACCGCTTCCCATGCGTCAACCGTCCCCCCATCCACCGAGGAGTGAATGTCACCACTCTCTGGCCTAGGGCTAGAAATCCCAACTTCTCCCTTTTTATCCCATTGTTTAATTCGGGAAAACAATTCTAACGCCTCTTTTTCCAACCCCTCAAAGGATAATCCCACCACACTGCTCACTTCCACAATTTTATTCAGCACTCACTTCAAAACATCTGGTTGTGGTTGGTTTTCCACAGTCACTAGCACCAGTTCTCTATCGGAAGACTCACCAATCACCTGCACCCCAGGATGAGCAAGAGACGAAATCGATCCTACGTGTCCGAAGTGAGGTTCAATTTCCAACCCCATGTCTCCATCCAAGTGTACTCCTTGACCATCCATTCTTAGACTCTCCTCCAACAAACCCAAAGGGTATGTCTCTAGCCCTTTTACCCTGCGTCTACTAGTCATCTCAAAAATAGTAGAGTCTGGATAACCCACTTCCTTTACCGCCATCAAACTTGGAAGAACTTGCGATTCATCAACCTGCGAAACCAAAACGTCATCAAGTAGCCCCTCAGGAGCCAAAGTATCCCCTGAGCTCAACCCTCCCACCTTGATTTCAGCCAAGGATTGGGAAGCCCCTTCTCCTTGAGAGGTCCAAGAAGAGAATGTGCCGCCGCCCTCTTCAAATGTGAAATCGTGCCCTTATTGCCGTCCAAATGAGATTCATCCCAACAAATTCGCCCATTCCAGTCGCCAGATAATGTTCCACCTTCTGTCTCCTTCCCCCCATCGTCCTTCTAAACTGAGGGTGCATATCTGGTGTCGAGGGAAGATCCCTTTTTCACCTTCGGAGTCTTTTTTGGATCAAATACTAGATTTTCCCCCGCAGGAGATTTGGGCATTCAAGCGTTGATTTTTAGAGGATGCAAATGCCCTAGGTCCCTCCCCCAACATTACCCTTTTACCCTTAGAATATATCTCCCCATTTGCCCCTTCAATTGCCAGCTTATCCCCTACTTGCCCCTTATCCCAGGCTTCCACAAATATCCCTCCCTCAAAGGAGTTTGGTTCTGGCTTGCCTTGCGAACTGGCCCTAGCTATAGGATCTTGAGTCCTCGAATCGGTGAGGGCCAATCCCGACCCCAGAACATCCGACCCGCCCTTGCATGTCCGCCACCTCACCCTCTTCCTTCTTAACTAGCCTGATGGGATTCGAATTTGAATTCTCCCTGTACAAGCATGACCCGTAACCCTGCATCACCATTGGTTGTTTGCCCCTATCATTTGCTGCCAATACCGACCGTTCCTTGCAACTCCCCGATGGTCCGGCAAGGTTACCTCCCAAGGTCCGCCATGGCAAGAGGAACACCTTAATGTTTCCTATGTATCCTTGCTTTGTCTTGGTATTTTATATATATATATATATATATTTTGATTTTGTGTGTTTGTGGAGAGAGAGAGAGAGAGAGAGAGAGAGAGAGAGAGAGAGAGAGAGAGAGAGAGAGGGTTGGTCTAGAAATGTTAGGACCTTGTGGCCAGGCTGCAATATTCTTTGCCTTGTTAGTTGTTAACCAGTTTGCAATCCTGGCTGAAATATTAATATTGTTAATTTGTTTGTCACTATCATGGGTGGTATTTCTCAGTGGCTACCTGTCTAAACAGCTGAGGTGCTGAATAATCCTGTGTTAATCAGTGTTATTTTATTTTCTTCAATAAATTCGTCGAACAATCTCATTAAGAAGCATAATCATACAATAACCAAATATACCATGGATTTATAGTATTTCTGCATTACGGCTTGAAAAAGGGTATTTCGGCATTTGAATCTTTATATTTAAATCTTTCGGAATAGATTTCCTTGTAAAGTTAACTTCTTTCTAACTTCCATTTGTTTTTAACTTTCTTTTTAACTTCAAAGCAATTTTTTTTTGTTAGTTTCCTTGTTTTCTTGATTGCTAGACTTGGTTTCATATTGTAATCTTTAAGAACTATAAAGCTTTTTATGTTTTCTATATAGCAGATACTCACTTTCACACATTATAATGATCTATTAAATGGTACTAGTAAAAAGAAAATCTACCATTTGGTGCCTTTTGGTGTATCTTTGACCTCTCATTCTGCCATTTTGCAGATAGCAATGAATTTGTGCATCCTTGATGTAAGGCATATTTGGATGCTTCAAAGCATTATCCTGCAACATTCTGCACACTCGTAAAATGAAACCAAGAACAAATGGGGTTCCTAAAGATCAAAAGCCACAGAATTTCCAAGGGCAAGGGCTGAATTGGGTCCTTATTGTGGGCGGTGCTCTGTTAAGTACAGTGTCAATTAGGCTTGGATACAAGCTCAAGCAGGCTCATCAAACAAAGCGACTGGAAAATTCTAGCAATGGATCAAAAGGTCTAATAGTATATAGCTTGTTGACCATGTTTTTAACATAAATATGTACCTACTCATAACTGTTAAAGTTGTCAAATCAGGAAATGGAAAGTCTTCTGAAAAGAGGAGGTCAGGAGCTTCCACATTGCATTCAAATGTATATTCTTTTCCACAAGATGAAGATGGCTGTTACAATTGCCTTTCAGGTGTGACACTTCTGAATTCTCATTTTTCTTCGAAGACTCAACATT
The DNA here is from genome assembly GCA_025762735.1 of Platanus orientalis. NCBI lineage: Eukaryota > Viridiplantae > Streptophyta > Magnoliopsida > Proteales > Platanaceae > Platanus > Platanus orientalis. The sequence continues at coordinate 9,854 of JAOXJP010285826.1, read as the reverse complement.
AATTTATCTTTTTTTTAAAAAAAAACTTTTGTAGTGCTTGGCACTTCTTATTGGCTGTTTGCATTACCGATAAGCAACCAATCATTAACCTGCATGTAAATGGGTACTTTTTTTTATATTTATAAATGTTATATTTTTTACTATCATTTTTATGTGTGGTAAATTTGTACTCTTCTTGATGAAGATTGGGAAAATCCATTTGCGGAGGAATTAGAGATGCATATCTCCAGCATACTAGCACTAATGTAAGGAAATCATTTAATAGAATATTCATTCCATCAAGAAACCAAAAGCAATGAAAATACTCCTTTTTTTAAACATTATATGGGTTGATGCAATGGACCTTTAGTCAATTTTCTTGGGTTCTAATTGGACACCACAGCTAAACCATAGAACATTCTGGAAAATACTTTTTACAGTTTACATATGGTTTATAAATCAAACATGTGAAAGCCCACACATTAAACATATCCACATGGATAAAATTGGCTGATACTTGCCTTTGTGAACCCCACCATCTCACTGAGAATGAGAAAGGGTAAACTACATGTGCACCTAGGTGGACAACTTTATACTATTAAGAAATGTGGTCGAACTTGTGATGCTGGAACATCCAAGATCGTTAAGAATAAATTGGATGAGAACTGAGTTCTGGACGAATCCGAAGAAATATTCGAAGTTTTCTCTCCTCCATGATTTTCCTCGTGAAATACTAGAGAGCTATGGCTGTGTTGTACTTGGAGCTGTAGCAAAGGGAAGATGAGTGGAAGGTTGAGATGGTTCGTGTATATGGAAAATTAATCCTCCGAGATATCAAAGGTGGAAAGGAAGGGGATTTGGGATCTGGTGATAACTGCGGGGAAAAGGCAGACCCAGAACTGATGCATTCGTTGTGGATCATTTTCAGCAACTACGTGAGTTCCTGCTCAAGGCTTCGGAAAGACAGGGAGGAAATTTTCCAACAAACGCTGCAGGAAGGGACATCCATGATTTTTCTTAGCCGTGCCTCCAATGAATGGTGCCTCCAATGAATGGCGGTGGTTTATTCATCTCAGTGTATGGAGTCCTAATAGAAGGAACCCATTCATTCTAATCCCAAGGGATGAACAATGAATTTTGGAAGAGAAGCACAATGGTCCACAGCTTTTGTTTGTGAGGTGTGGGGAGCGAATGTTTTGTGGAAGACAGTTGGAGAAGAAATGTCAAAGTGGTTTAGAGGGTCTCAGGGAAAGCTGTTTGAGGTTTTCCTGTGGGGGTTCCAGCAAATAGAGCAATCGTATTTGCTGACATGGAATTGGAGACTGAACATGTTATTAAATGGGGGCCGGTCGTATGTGGAAAACGAGTCTGGTTATTTCAGCGATGGTTTCCAGAGCTTCACAAAATCCCGCCCCAAGCTATCAAAGGATGCCGTTGGATTAAGGTTTCGGGATTATCCCCCTCGCTTTGGTCACCAGTCGTATTCCAATTAGTTGGTCGGAAATGTGGGGAGTTCGTAGCAGTCAACGACAGAACCAGTGGAATGCACAATCTGTTGGCAATGCGACCCAAAGTGGGGGGGAGGTGATGCATTGGAAATTCCTAGGGTGCTTTGCATTTTTGTCGACGACATCAAGTGGCTGTTGGTGGATGTTGAGAACCTTGTGATGGGGCTACCGATTGATGCTGCGACAGCTGACAAGGGTGGGGTGGAAAGAAGATGATGAGGTGGTTAACTCAGGGGTAGATCGGTCCTTTATAGGGAGTATGGGGGTAGTTGAAAGTTCTAAGGGGACCTCCTATGGACATGCATTGAAGGGGGTGGTTGTAAATGGGAAGGATCAAATGGTGGAGATTAGAGAATCCTCAGCATCCGACGACTAATAGACCACAAGTCAGAGATACGGACAGGGATTGTGGAAGGAAAGAAACAATAGGATCTTTGAGGATAAATATCGAGGCTATGGAGAATTGGTGGTCTTTATATAGAATATTCTGTTCGAGTGGGCTTTGGTGTAGGCTTCTTTTGATGAGAGGGAATGACATGTTTTATGATGTGAGGAGTTGTAATTTATTTTGGGAAGGGAGTTACTTGTTATTACTTTACATTGTCGGTGTCACCTTTGCGGTGATCCTTTATATTGTACCTGCCTTTATGTTTTCATTTACTTATTTTCAATAAATGATATCTTTACCTCTAAAAAAAATTCAACTTTTGAATTGGGCGCTAGCTTAAGACCCCTATCGTGGGCGGTCCCCAAGTTTGGGGGTTTACGGACATAGGCACTCATTACAATGGGTGCCCAAAAAAGTTTTAGAGGGGCTTAGTCCTATTTCTCTTGTCAATAATAGGTCTTCTGGAGAAGACGGTGGTAAAGTGCGAATAAAGAGCAGTGCCGATGAGCGAAGACTTCCAACAAAATACGAAAGGGGATCAGAAAAGTGGCCTAGGTCCATGGAGTCTAGGGTGGAGATTGACAATTTTTTTGTAGAAGCTTGGACTAAGCTTCCATCAACAAAGATTGCAACATAAGTTTCTGGTGGTCGATCGCAGAAGGCATCTAGGTCGTCACCAAAATCTCAACAAAGTTACAGGCATCGCATGCGGAGTTTAAAGTCGCGTCGGTCGTCAGATGGCGAGAAGGCTAAGTCGATCTCATCATTGTACAATCATGTTCATTCATCGTGGGAGCTCTTTTATCAAATGAGGGAGGAGTTTGAATTTAACACCCCAGATGGTGGCGGATACCCAAAATACATACCCCCTATGGGAGAATAGGGCTGGGGAAGAACAAAAAACAATGGGTGAGTGGCTGAATGAGGAAACTAACTCGAAGGATTATGTGACCAAGAAAGAAGAGGAGGAAGGGGAGGATGAAGTTGAGGCTGTCCAACAATTATTTGAAGGGGAAGGGTGCTACAAATTGGTCGACTATGATACTTCCGATAGTATTGGGCTTATAGATCATCGCTACCATGAGAGCGAAGATTATGCCAATAAAAAGGATGATGCTATGTTTCAGAGAGGTGTGTCTTCGCCACAGGAAGCTCCAGGTATGTAGGGTATACCAATTCCTTGTTCTCTTGAGTCCAATCTTAATAATGTTTCATTCCTTGCTCATACTTTTGTTATCCTTCTCTGTCAATATATGCCCTATTCCTATGTCTAACCCAAGTGTAGGTCCACAGGATCAGACGACAATGATTCAATGCCATAGGAATGGTAAGGAGGATATGATATATGAGTGGGGTGGGCTGAGGGAAGAGGTGGATGATGAGGCTTGCATAGGATTTAAGGAAGATTTGATTACAATGGATGCATATATAAGTTAGATGGGATTTACTGTGTGTGATAAGAATGGCAACCCGGTGTTATTATCAGAACATGCTAAGTTGATTGAGTTGGAAAAGTTCCGGCAACTATAGAAGGAAAGAAAAGGAAAAAGGGAGTTGAAGAATCTTAGATGGGATATGAAGGATGGTTTTGTGGATGGGGTGGAGGAAGGGGTGAAGCATTCAGGATGGGGGATTTTGTCAAAAGGTATAAAATGAAGATATTATCCTAGAATGTTAGAGGGATGGGCAGAGTAAGGAAAAGAAGGCTGGTCAAGGCATGTATTGTTAAGTATAATTCTGATGTGGTGATTTATCGGAGTCCAAGAAGGAGGTGGTTCATGACCGATTAATAGGAAGTGTTATGGGGAAGGAATTAACGGAGTGGTGTGCACTCCTAGCTATTAGGATGTCAAGGGTTGTTATCGTGAGATGGAATCCATGTGTTGTTAAGGAGGAGGATCTCATTGGTAATCTTTTATGTCGATTATGATTAAGGATTGTGTAAGGCATGTTTCATGGATGCCTTTTGGGGTGTATGGGCTTGCGGTAGCTAGAGCTCAGTTAGAATTGTGGGAGGTAGTTGCAACAATTAGATGGTGGTGGAGTGGACCATGGATAATTGGGGAGATTTTAATGTCATAAGATTTGTCCATGAAAAAAATAATGGAGGTCGAATTACAAGGAGTATGAGAGAATTTAATGACCTTGTTCTGTGTTAGGGGTTGTGGATAGCCCATTATCCAATGCGAAATACACATGGACTAATGGACAAGAGGTCACGATATTATGCTGTCTTGATAAATTTTTGGTGTCTAGGGATTGGGAGGATTTATACCCTAATTAGTATCAAGAAGCACTCCTAAAGGTGACTTCTGATCCTTGGCTAGTGATGCTCAATTCTAATAAGGTGAGTTTCAGGCCAAAACCATTTAGATTTGAGAACATGTGGACAACCCATCCCACCTTTCTTAACTCAGTGGCAGCTTGGTGGCAAGAGGAAACTTGTTTAGAAAGAGGGGTTCAAGTTTATGAATAAACTGCAACATGTCAAGTATAGATTAAAATATTGGATTATATCCATTTTTTGAAATATTAAGGAAATAAAGGACAACATATGGAATGAGATTCAAGTTCTTGATAGAAAAAATGACGAAGATGGGGGGTTGCCGAATGAGTTGGTCATACAGAGAAATCATTTAGTGGTGGAACTGGATAATATGTTGAAATGAGAAGAGATATATTGACACCAACAGTCCAAATTTAAATGGCTAAAGGAGGGTGATGGTAATATTGATTTTTCTATAAGGTGGCAAATGGGAGGAGAAGGAAAAATCTTATTCCAAGATTGATGGTCAATGAGACTGAGGTGGAATCTTTTGAAGGCATCTCTAATGCAACTATTTGGTATTTTTTAGAGTTATACATGAATGAAGGTGTGGATAAACCTCATATCCCAAATCTATTCAAAGATCGACTTTCCTTTGATATGAGGGAGGCTTTTGAGGTTCCTTTCTTGATGGAGGAGGTGAGGGAGGCTGTGTTTAGTATGAAGAAGGACAAGGCCCCTGGCCCGGATGGGTATTCAATGCTTTTTTTTAGGTGACTTGGGGCATCATCAAGAGGACCTAATGAAGGTATTTGCTGAATTCTATGAGGGGTGAAATGAGTAAAGGGATGCGATTAACTTTTACTATACTAATTCTGAAAAAAGATGGGACAAGGGAGATATCAGATTACCGGCTGATTAGTCTTATGTGCAACTTGTATAAAATTATATCCAAAGTCTTATCCATCAGGGTGAGAAGAGTTATGGGGCAGGTTGTGTCGTCCACCCAAAGTACCTTTATTAGAGGGAGACAAATCACGGATGGTATCTTGATTGCCAACGAGTGTGTAGACTATAGAAGGAAATTTGGGGAGCAAGGAGTTGTATGTAAGCTTGATTTTGAGAAAGCATAAGATAAGATGGATTGGAGTTTTCTCTTTTGGGTCTTATCTATGAAAGAATTTGGTGACAGATGGATAAAATGGATGCAAGGATGTGTGAAAGATTAGTTCTTTTCAATCCTTTTAAATGGGACATCTAAAGGTTTTTTCAAGTCATCCTGCAACTTGAGATAAGGAGACCCATTATCACCATTTTTATTCTCTCTTGTGGTTGATGGACTTAGTGCAATCTTTTAGAGAGCGGAAGCTGCGAATCTTATGGAAGACTTTAGAAATGGTGATGGGAGTTAGGTGGTAGCGCACTTGCAATTTGTCGATGATACGATTTTATTCCTTGGGACGGATGCCAACAACATTAGAAGTATGGGAATGTTTATAAATATTTTTGAACTAATATCAGGTCTGAAGGTAAACATGTCAAAATCATGTATGGTTGGGATCAATATGAAGGATCAGAGTTTGAGGGAGTTAGCAAGTGTGGTCGGATGCGTAGTCGATGAATGGTCTATTAAGGTATTTGGGATTACTTCTGTGTGGGCAGCCCCGATCTATCTTCTTTTGGGACCCGGTTGTGAAAAGGGTTTCAAAGAAACCTGCATGTTGGAAGAAGTGGTAAATTTTTCTAGGGGAAAGAATTACTTTGATAAAAGTAGCTCTAAGTAATATCCCAGTGTATTATATGTCCCTCTTTAAAATGCTGTGTAAGGTGACTTTAGTGATTGAGAAATACCAAAGGGATTTCTTATGGGAAGGAGGTAGAGAAAAGAAGGATCATCTTATGAGATGGGATGATGTGATAAGATCAAAGGTGAATGGGGGTCTGGGGATTGGGAGATTAAGAGAGAGGAATCAAGCATTGATGGGGAAATGGTTGTAGCGGTTTATGACTGAGAGGCATTCTTTTTGGCAATCCATCATTGTTTGGAGATACGGTATGGATGCGAATGGGTGGGATGTTTGTCAATTTCTTCCAAATTTTCACACTCTGTTATGGAAAAATATAGTTCAAATTGCACCTAGTTTTTACCCTCATATTTTCTTTGGCTTAGGAAATGGTCGTAGTATTAGGTTTTGGAAAGATCTATGGTGGGGAGATCATTTCTTGGCTGTCCTATATTCGAGACTCTCACCTATCCACACAGAAAGAGTCCTTTGTTGCCGATGTCCCTTCTTTTTCGTCTACTGGTCTGTCGTGGAACATTGATTTCTCTCGTCTTTTGTTTGATAGAGAGGCTCCTATGATTGCACATTTAATACATCTCTTGAATGGTGTCTTCATATCCTCAAATGACAATGATGTGCGTATATGATGTCCCACATCTTCTGGGGTATTTTCAGTGAAGTCCTTCTCAATACTTGTGAATGAAAATCCGTCACCCTACCCAATACTGGTTTGAAGCATTTGGAAAACATTAGTTACCCCATGAGTCTAATCTTTCTCATGGTTGGCATGCTTCAATCAGGTCAATACTGGGGATGTATTGCAGAGGCGACGCCCATATATGTGCCTTTCCCCAAACATATGCATGTTACGTGGTAAGGATGGGGAATCAAGCAATTATATATTTCTCCACTATAGCTTTGTAAGGGGGATATGGTCTCATTTTTTGGAAGGGTTAAATATTCACTGGGTGATGCCAAAGAACATAATGGGTGGAAAGAGAGGTAGTCTATTTTGGAGGGTTGTGGGCCAAGGCATCAAATGAGGAGTATGGAAAGAGAGGAATAGGAGAATCTTTGAGGGTGTGAAGAGGGAGTGCGGGGATGTTAGGGATTCAATCGTTAGGGAGGTGGGAGTGTGGATGCTTTCTCCAGAGTTCTATGCCTTAACTATGAATGACTTTTTACGCGATTGGAAAGCTTGTATTTCTCCATCCGCCTCCAACCAGCAGGGGCCTAGATTAGAATGGAATCCTCCTCCTTTGGGTAAACTTAAATGGAATTTTGATGGATTTGCTAATGGTTGCCCTGGACTAACAGGGTATGGGGGGCTCTAAGGATGAAAATGGAGTGGTATTGTGGGTCATTTGTGGTCCCCTTGGTGAGGGGGATTCGACCAAAGCTGAGGCACTAAGATTGCTCTGTGGATTGCATGAGATCAAAGCTTTGGTTAAGTCCGGATGTCTAGTGGAAGGTGATTCAAAGGTTGTGATTAGTTGGGCTCTTGGCCTAGGTGAGGGTTCTTGGATTATGAGGCGATACATTCTTAAGGTTAGGGTGATCATGAGGGAGATGGGTATTGTATTAAATCATATCCCTAGAACTCAAAATGGGGAAGCGGATAGACTTGCTAAGTGGGGAAGAGATCAGTCTGAGGGCTTTAAGGGAGATAACTTTCCAGAATGGGATAGACTTGTTTAGCAAATTGAAAGTCATCTTGTTGTAATCCATTGTATTTGCTCGTGCATTGTACTTCATTATGTTTTATGCTGCAATAAAATTCCTGTTATTCATAAAAAAAAAGGAACAAATTGGATGATCATGGGGAAGTTGCTGGAAAAATAGGGGTAGAGTAGGATTTTTTCTTTTTAGTGGTGGTCCTGTAATAAAGTGGGTTGAAAGGGTTTCTTATTTATGTAAGAGAATAATACAGTTAGTACGTAGGGCCCATGGACAGCTTTGGTTTGCCTTGGTCCTCAAGTATAGGGATTATGGTTTAGTAACTAGGGTTTCTTAAGTCTTTATTTTTATTGGTAGTTGTATCCTATAAAAAGGCTTACAAGCCCAAATATATAGAGCAGTATTTTGGTGAAATAAAATTGGTTTTTTTATACACGGTTGGAGCTGTGTGGATCTCTTGTAGTTAATTGGTGTTGCTACAAACCTTGTTAGTAAGTTGTCGCCGCTCACGTATATTCTTCTTCTTCTATTCTTTATATCAAACATGTTACACTGTTCATGGGTTGATGTTCACGTCACACTGTTCATGGGTTATTGTTCACAAATCACAGTAACTGATTCTTCTTCCTTCCCTTGTCAATCTTCCAGTTCCACTGTTTTTAATCAACTTATTTGCTGCAAAATTTTCTGATAGCTATACCCTAATTAAATTTTATTGAAAGTAATCCTATAAACCCTAATTCCCCTCTAATCTTTATCCTTTGATTTATGCTTTGCTGATTTCTGATGTGTTAATAAAACCAGCAACATTACCATCATTATAACCCATCAACCAGTCCTATTTTCTTGCTTTCTGTTGTGTTGGATTTCTAAGTGGAGGCCTGAGTTTTGGTTAGTTCTTGCACTTATATTCAACCAATTGTTTTGATATTTTGAGGGACTGTTCTTCATTCATTTCTCTAATTACCTACAAAGTTTCAAGTGAATCCAGACATTCTAGCCTTGTTTTCTGATTTGCTGAAATTCTGCTCAATATATTAAAACCTAAAGGATTACAGCAACCCTACGAGCTGTCCTGCATCAACTTGTAATACGCTTTCCTCCTTTGGAAACTAGTGGCTATCAAATTATAATTTTTACATTCCAAACACAGATTTCCTTCAACAGGATGAGATATAGTTATGTTTCTACACATGCATGTTGTACCTGATGTCTTCCCCTCTCTTGGGTGAGGGTTTTCTGCCATGTAAATGTGAAGCTTAAACAGGGAAAAAGGTACGTTAACTGGTTGAGGAAGAGTGCATTTTATAGATTTTGCATTGCCAAAATATTGATAGACACCAAATTTGTACTTGAAACTGGAAATTAAGTTACTCTGATAAGATTCTTTATACTTAATTCTATTAAAGATCATTACTGTATGAGTAATGCGAAGTCATTTTAAAAACCGAGTATTTTTATAGTCATTTCAAACTGTGCCGGGATCTTTTGTACTAAAGCAGTGAATTTGAGTAAAAGACATCATGCCATTCAAAATAAGATAATTTTAATCTACAAACAGTGGTTAGTTTTACTGTAGAATACATGTCTACTTTACAAATTTGTCATTTATCTGGTCAAAATAATAATTTACATAAGGTACCCTTATGTAATCTCAGCAATAGAAGTACCAACTAGGTGAACATTTAGTTTAATGAGGCATATGGAACATGCTATTATCCAAAGTCTTATTAATTTTTGGTTTAATTAATAATAGAAAACAGGAAACATACCAAAACGGAGAAGAAAATGAGAAATATGAAAAAAAATCATAGAAGAATCTGAAATAAATAAGAATAAAATCACAAATTTTTTCTATATGCCATTACTGCCCCTTAAAAGTCTAGAAAAAGAATAACTGTATACAAAATAATTCGTACAATATCTAAGAAAGCAAAAGTTGTCACATGAATGTTTTATTTATAGCTAAGGCTCCTAAAAAGTCATCCATTCCAACAAAAAAAATAACTAGAAGAATTTTTGCAAAGCCCAAAGGAATTTGTGCTACTTGATAAGATTTTATTATTATTATTTTTGTGAAAATGTGATTTTTATTACATGCTCTTTATTTTGGGTTAGGTTTTTGGTGAGGTTGAGGTGAGATCATACCAGCACTAATGCATCAGATCCCATCAGAACTCTGCAGTTAAGCGTGCTTGGGCGAGAGTAGTACTAGGATGGGTGGCCTCCTGGGAAGTCTTCGTGTTGCACCC
>JAOXJP010285815.1:0-19160 GCA_025762735.1 Platanus orientalis | reverse complement strand
CCCCACAGCCTAAAGATAAGAATCCCACACCCCCTAGGGTTACTTTAGCTTCTCAAATACTTTATAAATGGAGATGCCCACGTTCATATAGGGTCTTGTAACTTTTCTAGAAGTGGGAGAAGCGCAGAGAATTCTAGAGCAGGTGTAGATACTTTGGAGACCGGGTCATATTGGATTCTTGTATCTGGTTAATTCATTGAGGTAATTCTAAACTTCATTTAAAATTAGATCTCAAAGATTCATATGGTGATCTTGGGAAAACATATTTAGATATATGATTGATCAATGAACTTTACTAATTTTAATGTTCAAGAATGGTAATCTTCATTCAGGATGATCCCTCGTGCACATCTGGTCCTCGCATCATCATGGATATCCTAGCCAATGATGATGCGGATGATTTTAGTGATGAGGATGCCTAGGGCTCCTCTCAAGTGATGAATTTTGATATTTCTCTTTGTAATTCACTTTGACCAACATGTAATTTTTTTTGTTAATTAATAGAAATCCTTTTTTATGTGTCTATTCTTCTATCTGTAGCTATTACTATGTCTATCTTCCTTTGTCTTCCATGACAAAAAGGGGGAGAATGAGCATCGGAAATTAGGCTAGCTACAATTCTAGGGGGAGTAAAGAAAAGGAATGTAATGAATTTACAGGGAGTAATTCATTTTGAGTAAATAGGTCACTCACTTAAAAATTAATATCTTTACTCAAAAATTAAAGTATGAAAGTGAACTAACTAAGCTAGACATAGTTAATGGTGCTCAATCACTACTTATAACACATATGTTCACTTATTGTAGTTGCTCTATCTCATTGGCACATTCGCATTCATCATGATCATATCTCATCATATTCTTTCTTTTGTGTGCATTGTACTTTCTTATTTGATTGAACTAATCTTGCTTTGAGAAAGATATATTTGTCAAATGAATTTCAAGAACACCAAGCTATGCACATTTCCAAAAGAAGAGCAAAACAATGTGGAACCTGAGCACATATCAAGGGGGAGTGGTCGAGCAAATGCACTTTAGATATATGGCTACATTTGGGTTATGGAGTCTATGTATTCATTTCATTATTCATATTGTACTCCTTCATGTATTTTAAGTTTTGTCATGGAATTCCCAAAGGGGGAGATTATTAAGGTAAATGTTGTAAAATTCCATGAACTATAAAATATATGTATTGTATAGACTAGGACGTGTGTGGAATCATGTTAGAGTCTTGGAGGTTCTTGGGTCAAAACTACATGAAGCTCAAATCCAAAAGCCAAGAAGTCTCCAAGAAGATCAAATCGGGAACATGTGAAGCATCCCAAAGGGTTCGTGCCTCTCACAAAGGTAAATAAGGTAAGGTAATAAGGGTAAAATGAACCAAAGGCCCCAAAGGGGCATAAGAGGGTTTATGGACCTCCCCAGGCCTTAGTGGAGTGATCCTAAGACATCTGTAACCTTTCCAAGGTCTTTTAAAGATTCAACAGACTAGCTGGATTGAGCCAGGGGGTGCTAGCTCGAGCCTTCACTTCCTAGATCGATCCCGAATCGAACTAGGAATTCTCTTATTTTGCTGTTTAAGGAAAAATTACTCAGAATATTAGTTCCAGCTTGGGCCACCTAACATAGTTTCGATCCCAGATTGAGTTAGTTGACATAGGATCGATCCAGGATCGAGCCACAGTGCTCAGATTTGAGCCGACAAGAACCATATTTCAAAAAATTGATTCCAAAGTGAAGGCTATGCCTATTTGATCGTTAGGGGTTGTTCCAAATCGATGAATGAGGCTTATCATCATCCAATATAAAAAAGGGATGAGCTCTAAAGAGCTCTCTAATGGTTCTTGCAAAAATTTTAGGAAAATCTTAAGACTCCACTCCTCATTCAACTCTTATCTCTCCTATGAGTATAGCTTAGGAAAACCATATCCCAAGACCATTCTTTTTTCCTTTCTACCCTTGCTAAGGTAAATCTACAAAGAGGAAGACATCAAGGGTTGTCCATTGAGAAACCTTATTGAAGAACCTCATGGAAAAACTAAGGCACACTTGTTTAAGAAGAAGCAACCCACCGGTGAAGGCTCCATAAACTTGGAGAGCCCACTACAAGCTTTGTGGTTTACCATTCACTTCAAGCTCAATAAGGAGCAACCCCAACTTATGTGAAAAGCAAAACCAACCTTCAAAGAGGTAACACTTGGTTTAGTATTATCATTTAAATACTTGAAACTTTAGCACTTTCGCCAGACACATCGGAACTGTAGACCTCTCCCGCCGAAGACACCAGGAGTATAAACCACACTTGCCAAAGACACCGAGTGTTGGTAGCTTGCTAGGCAAGTAATCGCTTTTATAATTTTAGCATTGATTGTATTCTTTCAATCTTAATAAAATTATTATAGATCAATAGTGAGCTTTGACAGTGGACATAGGCTGTCATGCCTAACCATTATAAATCTTATGTTGTGGTTTGTTTGTGTAATTGCTTGGATCTTTGCATCCAAAGCCATATCTACTCTTGTACATCATCTATTTGACAAAATCCCTAAGTAGCCACATTGCTAGCACACACACAATAACTTTAATTCAAAACAACTAAAATTGAATTAAAATCAATCTTAACAACCAAAAGGGATAAACAAATCTAGAAATCCTATTCACCCCTCTCTAGGATAACTTACACGGTATTTCATTTTCTCTAACAATATAGCAATCTGATTGATCATTCTTACATAGAATCCACCACTAATAAAAGTTTTCATTCATGTCCTAAGAATGTAATATGAATCATGTAATAAAGAAAGTACATAATGCAACATCCATCTACTAAAGCAAGTGTGCAATGCAACATCTATATACTAAAGCAAGTGTGCTATGCAACATCTATGAAATAAACAAGTACGCAATACAATATCTATATGCATGCAAAACAAACTCTAGCACTCTTTAGTACATCGAAGGAGTATCACTATGGAAGGAACTTGCAACTCCATGTCATATATCTCTATTAACTCTGTGCATCCTCATCTTAATTTATTTGGCACCTTAATATGCCTAGCATCTCATCATATCTCTATAGCTCATAGCTACCTCGATCCCGCTAGGTGATCTTTCTTATATAGGAAGCCATTTGGGCAACTTCGGATTTGACCAAATTTGGGAATCCTTCCAACATCACATGTAGGGATAGGCTCATTGGTCTTAATGAACCCTATTGAGCGGTCAAGCCGCATAGGCTGCTGTGGATCTCTTATATCCAGGGGTCCCTTTTGCATCTCAATATAAAGGGATAGGCTCTAGGCAGTGCCAACAATCTTCTCTGATATCAAGGGTACAATAGTGTATTTGCCCATTACAATCTGGGTCAAAACATATCATAAGCACCTGCAAAACACACGGTGCTGTTGCACTCCTACATTGTTAGCTCTTGCAAGGAATCCAAAGGCATCCATAAGACATTTAAAATGTGGAGAAACAACAAAGAGACATTTTATCAAACATGTAGAGTACAAGAATTAAAGAATTCAAAGGAAAATCAAAGGGATAACCCAAAACACACCACAAAGATCCTTACAAATTACACAACTCATGTGAATTAATCTCCTAAACCTTCCTAAATAGATTAGAGATCAACCAACCCATTCAACAAAACTCCAACATCAAGAAAATAGCTCCATAACACAAGAAACAATGGGAAAATTGCCATCTAACATGCTCACATCAAAGAAACTATGATCCAATACTAAAAACCTATCATTCACAAGGAGAATAAAGATGAATCCACAAAAATAAAGCTCTTCACAAGGAGAATAAAGATAAATCCACCAAAATATAGCTCATACACAATAAATTTAAGAACCTAAGAAGGGAAAGTGAACATAAAATGCATATCCACTCACTCAAAGCTAATCTTCCTTGTCTTGAAGAGGGTTCTCCTCTAAAACCTCATTGTCTTTGTCCAACCTTCCTTCCTCTATGAGTAAACAAAAAATTTCATGGTTAGAAATCATAAACTAGAGTAGAAAATGGTAAATGAATCTTGATCTAAACTAGATCTAAGTTTTGGCATCCTACCAAGCCTTGAAGAAGATGATTCTTCTTATCCTTCTCTTTCACTCTTTCTCTTTATGTTCTAAATGGTCTAAAACACCCATATGAGGTGTAAAAGGGTTTAGAATTTGACTAAAATGAGATCTCACTTGTATGGAGGTCAAATGAGGTCATGACACATCATTTTATACGTGTTCACAATTTTTCTCAAAATTAGAGTCATGTTCAATCACGAGATTTGTGATTAGTCAAGACTTGTGATCATTCACACCTGCAGGTCTCATGATCGGTCATGAAAAAAATGTGATTAGTCACACCTATATTTTTTTATGAATTTTGGTATTTTCACTCTAGACTATCTCTAGGTATCTTGAGCATCAAGGATGGCCCTCTTGCTCACAATTACCAATGTTTCAAATTAGACACATAGTGTTAGGTCTAAATGCTCTAAACTTACCTAATTTGGGTATAGGGTGTTACACATCATAACTAATTTCCTTACCTAATGCATGTAAGTAGGATCAAGAACTAAAACTAGGGAAAGGAAGCTTTGGTACACTTGTACCTAAACATAGGTCAGTTCTATACAAGGGATGTCAAATTTAAGTTTAAGAATATGAAGGTTTCTATAAAACCCATTCATCATTGACAATGCTAACTCTATCAAAAGAGATCCAGGTGCCAACGCCCTAGTGCTCTGTCGACTGAGGCATGTCTTCCATAGGGAAGACCCAGGGTCTAGTCCCTAGAGGGGGTGGGGTGAGCAGTGCTAATTGGTGTCTCCTACTTGGGTTCTCAGTTTTGACTGGCTCAGGCTAATCCCTCTTCAAGTGCTATGATGATGAAAGCCCACGTGGTTGTACCCAAAAAAAAAGAAGAGAGAGATCCAGGACAATCATTGCCAAAGAAGATAGAAATAAAGAAAATTGTGGGAAAGGACATCGCCGATAGATACGCAAGTCAATCACTGAAGGCATCAAAAGCTTATCATGGATTAAGCGACAACAAAATCGTCTTAAGAATCTTGAGAAATCAGAAAATGTCCAAAAGCTTGAAGACAAAATCTTCATGCACGCATATGAGGCCTTTGTTTACATATGGTTATCACACAAGAAATCTAAAACAAGTCATAAAAATGGTGGTAGGCCTTCAAATACTTTATTAAGTTAAACCGTGTGCATTGGAACTCATCAGGGTGATGTGAACCTAAAGTTCACAAACTTAACCAAATAGAGAACAAGATAGAAAGAGATCCTATATGAGGGGATTAGACCTCCAAACTCTAAAAGGAGATTAATGTTTATTTCTAGCATGCCTCAAATGATTGAATACAAGGGAATTTATAACTCTTCCACTAACCCTGCACCCAATTGGCCAGAGGAAAGAAAACAATAAAAAAAAAGAAATAAACAAAAGGAGAAGGTATTATTTCCTAAATAGATATCCTTTATATAGTATGTACAAAGGGAATTGCATCATTCCACCCCCCTTGAAACAGGCCTTGTCTTCAAGGATGAAAATTTGGGAAGCGACTCGAAAAGTCAGACTAAGTCTCCCAGGTTGCATCTATAGGAGCTACATTGTCCCAATGCACCAAAACTTTGAAGACAGCTTGATTATTTCGCTTGACCATGCGACAATCCAAAATAGCAAGTGGTTTAGCCAGGATGATTCCCTCCTTTGTTATAGGTGGTAGATCTTGCACATGGACATCAGTAGCACCAATCTTCTTCTTTAAAAGTGATACATGGAAGATGGGATGGATCTTGGAAGTATGAGGTAATTTAAGTTTGTAGGCAACTGACCCCACTCATTGCAGGATGCAGAATAGACCATAGAATCTTGGTGATAATTTCAAGTTGGTATGCATGGCCAATGATGATTGGCAATACGGCTATAGACACAAGAATACCAAATCATTTACCTCAAATACACGTTCAGTACGGTGTTTGTCCACTTGTTGTTTCATTCGATGTTGGATAGCCTCTAAATTTTCTTTTAGTAGCTAAACAATACAATCTTGAGACCAAAGGGCCAAATTAACCTCATGAACGTTGGTGTTTCCCTGTATGTAAGAATGGAATGTTGGGGAGGATGCTTGTAAACTACCTCAAATGGTGTCATTTTTGTGGACATGTGGTAGGTAGTGTTGTACCATCATTCTGCCCATGGAAACCAACATGTCCACAGCTTGGGTTGCAACCCAAAAAAGCACTTGAGATATGTCTCTAAGCATCAATTCACCACTTCTGTTTGGCCATCTATTTGTGGGTGGTAGGCAAAGCTCATCCAATGCTCCACTCCTTACAACTTAAAAAATTGTTGACAAAATTTTCTAGTGAATATGACATCCCAATCATAGACTATCAATTTGGGTATTGCATAGAAATACTTTGGTGACATGTTTGGCTGTATAGGAATGAGCAAGAGCAATAAAATGGGCTGCTTTGGAGAGACAATCTGCTACTACGAAGATAGTAGACTTGCCTACAGAAATATGCAACCCCTCGATACAATCCATTGATAAGTCACACCACACTTCATCTGGGATTGGAAATGGTTGTAGCAACCTGGAGGGAGAAACAAATTCTGCCTTATTGGGTTGACAAACATCAGAAGCAGCCACAAAATTCTTGACGGCCTTCTTCATGCCTTTCCAATAAAAGGAACAAGAGATGTATCTTTATGCCTTCAAAAATCCTGAATGTCTAGCAATAGGGGATGTGTGCATAAAAGTCAATATATCGAAACAAAGTAAAGATGAGTGACAACACAATTCACCCTTTATAATAGAGCAACCCTTCAACAATAGAATATTGTGGATATGACGTGGGATCATAAGCAACCGAACTGCATTATGAGATTAATGTAGAATCTGATTGGTACCTAGGCTTAATATCTTCTACCCAAGCATCGATAGGGAAGGATATGGCGGCGATCAAGGCATCCTCATGTTTACGTGATAGGGCATTGGCTACAGAATTTTCTCGACCCTTCGGATATACAATAGAGAAGTCATACCCCATGAGTTTGGCCAACCACTTTTGTTGTACAGTAGTTGTAATTCGTTGATCCATCATATACTTGATACTATGATGATCAGTGTATATGACAAAGTGTTGCCCCAACAAATACAGATGCCATTTTGAGACAACATAGAGAATGACCATCTCCTTTTCATAAGTAGACATTCCATGATGTTGATCAACTAACACATTGCTAGTGAATGTAATGGGGCAACCCTCCTACATTAGTACTAACCCCAATCCCAACACCACTTAAAAAGTCCGATTTTATCCTAGAGGGGGGTGAATAGGATTTCTAAAAAATTCCTTTTGATCTACCCACAATTAAAATTCTAATTTTAGATGTTGTAGTAATTCTTGGAATTTAATGCACTTAGAAATATGTTTCAATTATAATAATTTCAAGTTCAATGTAATGGCAATTTGAAATATTGACCTTTCAATTCCTTTTTACTCAATTGTAAATGTAAAATATCATATATGAAATAATAAACATGCCATGTAAAGATAGAGAGAAATTGCCATTATAGTGGTTCGGCACTCAGGCCTACATCCACTTTCAAAGCTCATTGTCGAGCTACTTAATTTTATTATGATTGAATTACATTACAATCAAAGTTAAAATTTCAAAACCTACTACTTCCAAAAGCAAGTTCTACTCCCGATGTCTCCGGCAGGAGAGGTCTATACCCAATGTCTCCGGCGGGTATGGTCTACACTACCGGTGTCTCCGACGGTAGTGCTATGGTCTACACCCGGTGTCTCTGGCAGGTGTGGTCTACACCCAATGTCTTCGACGAGTGTTGTGGTCTCAATACAAATAGAAATCAATACAAATTACCTCACAAGGCATGTATATTGCTTGATGCACATGAAGGTGGTTGCTCCTTTATTGAGCTAGTGTGTTAATGGGTTCCACCAAGCTTCTAAGAGTGTTTTTTTGCTTCTTGGATCTTTTTACAAGGGTTTACTTGGAAGTATACCCTTCACTTTGCTTCCCTCTTGTCCTTTAAATGAAGAGTACTAGGGAAGCACTTAAATGGCTCCTTGATCTTTAATGGATGCTTATAAAATGGAGCTAACTTGGTAGTTGGTAAGGTAAAATGCCTTGCTCTCTCTTAAAGACTTCTTCTCTTTGCTTTTTTTTTTTAATTCATGTGTGTTCTTGAGTGTAAGAGAGCTCTCTTGAGCTTCTTTCATGCTTATAGGAGACAAGCATAGTTGTGCACCCTTGACATGGCATTTACCCCAACAGTCAAAAAATTGGAGACATAGATCTGTATTTTTTTTAAAATTTCTACAATGGCGGATTGATCCGACTATATCGGATTTCTCCACACGGATCGATCTATCATCCCAGGATTGATCCAGTGTCTCAGTCTGAGACACCCAAGCTTTGCCAGATCGATCCGGTAAGTAACGGATTGATCTGCTAAGTGCGGATTGATCCAACACCATCGGGATCAATCTGATTCCCCTATATTTCTGTCAAAATGCCTTGAACCTACTCCCACTCACTTAGGAACATATGTAGATGGCTTGGGTTTGTCTATAAGGTCATGCAAAGGGATTTTGTTCTTTCCAGCCTATGTCTATCACATTTCATACCTTTACAAACCTTTCTTGAACTTGATGAACATTGGGTCTTCAAGTCTTCGAACCTTGGCAATCTTGGAAACAGATCAACCTCGGTTTCAAGTGATTGAAGCTCGTCTTCCTTCTTGGATATTGATGATACTTGGAAAAGGATCTATCAGATTGTCTGATGACGTCCCTAGATCTGGAATCTTCGTGGTTCCTGCACACTAAAAGTAGGAGGATGTCGGTGTGGCACCGGCCAACACCTCTTCGACGCCCTAGTCAGAGTTTTAAAAAATGAAGAGTCCAATCTTTTTCACTCTTTTCTTCAGGATCAATTGAGTTGGTTACCGGAAGGTAAAGGAGTGGGACACATGTCAGTGTGGGACTAGTCCTTGCTTTCCCATGCTCTGCCTCCCGTAACCGCTTTTGTCTTACTTTGGAAAGTGGAGGAGTGGGGCACGTGTCAATGGGGGATTGGCAGCTGCTCTATTATGCCCTACCTCCCGTAACAGCTTCTTATTTGCGGTCAGCTCAGGCATAGTCATGCATCCCTTGCCTCGGGGGGGCTGCGAACGGTCATCCCTCAGTCATCTTTTGCTCCTGAGCTACTAGACGTCATGGGGGTCGATCGGTACCCTAGGTATCTATCGGGTCGGGCGACAAATCTTTGTCGGGTCGATCTCTATCGGGTTGGTCGATAGTATTCATCTCCAATGTTCAGTTGGGCGATAGATTTTCTATATTGAGTCAGTCGGTAGCCTTGTTGGGTTCTATGAACAAACCAGATGGATCGGTGGAGTTCGCTCAGTTTGCTCGATTGATCGGCTCAACCAACTCAAGTCCACATACTCCATCATATGCCCCCCTATTCCTCTAGTCCATTGGTACGAGTAGACATAGGGAATATACAAAGAGCTGAGTCGATTAGGGTGCTGGCACCTCGTCTTCACCTCCTTGAGCCCCATGCCATTAATGGGGACAAAACGTGCGGGTTTGCCACCGTTTTCATTTAAATCACGCTTTAATCTAATGGCCAGGGGTCACTAGAGTGATCCGACAGTTTAGGGGAACTTTGAAGGGTATATGTACGAGTTAGTTCTCTCATTTTCTCTTACTTTGCTTTAAATCAACCTGTCCTTCTCAAGTGGGTTACTCGTGTTCGTGCCTGTGTCGCGTTGAGGAGGTCATCCGCTACAATGGAGTTAGGTACCATCTGCTTCGTTTCTCCTCGCACATTTTTAGTTTTGAGTCTTGGTTCTTCTTTTCTTTCTTTTCCTCCTCCCTTATATTTTTGTTTACTTCCTGTGTTGTTCCCTGTTTACCGCCTTTCTTCCTACTATCAGGACTCTTTATCCCTTCTTACCGTCCCTAGGACACCACCCTAGACCCTACCGCGACACCCTTCGGGTTTCACTTCGTTCGTTTCTATTACTGCCTCCATACATATCAATACCCGCTGGATTTGAATTCCTTAGGGTTTGACTGATCCTTTCTAGGTTATATTTTTACTCGTTTCTTAGAGGTCATAAGCCTTCGGTGGGTGTCATGTACGCTTACGGTCGAATGGATAGTTCTTCTTAATCGACCGAGTCAATTGTGGCACTTGATGAGAACCTCATCCATGCCGACTCCCCCGACTCTGCCTGTCCTTTGTCACCGACTAGGTCGAGTCGGTTTGTCGATACGCCGTACACTGCTGAGCGTATCATGTCTACCTTGTCGAGGTCTCGATTGGATGGTTTTCATGGGGTTTACCAGATTCCTGAGTCAGTTAACCTGAGGGTCCCGTCTTTTGACGAGTGGGCTTATTCTTGTCTTCTGGGGGAGGTCTCCATCTTTGAACAGGCTTTAGAGGCCAGCCTACGGTTCCTTATTCCCCTCTTTGTCCGTCAGCTTCTCACCCACCTTCGCTTAGCACCAGGTCAAATCATGCCCAACTCATGGAGGATCCTGATCGCCTGCATGGTGTTGTGGCCTGCATGTAGTGGCGGCCAGGATTATATCACCGTCCCTAAGTTCCTCTATTGCTACAAGGCAGTGGAGATTCATTTTGGATGGTGGTACTTCACGGCTAAGGTTCCCGACCGAGCCTTGATCACGGGTCTTCCAACGTCGAACAAGGGTTGGAAAAGTAAGTTCTTTTTTTGCGTCAAGAGATGGTCTAGAGTCAGTCTCATAGGAGTCACCCTTCGATCTCCTAAGATATGGGGCAAGCCACATCCAAAAGGTAATTCTTTATCGCGTCAGCTTACCTCTTCATTCATTTAGTCGGTCTGACGTTGTTGGTTTTTGTAGCGTTAGCTGAGCACCCCCTGTCTAATATCCAACTTGAGAGGCTAGGGTGGGCTTTTGCGCACCCAGTTCGGGACTACTCTTTGCTGGTGAATTCCGAGTCTCTCTCTGCATACTTATTTGGCTCGGAGATCCCATCTTCCTCACTTGTGGTGGGTCAGGCCTCTAGCTCATCTTCCGTCCCTATCGGTCAGGCACCTAGTTTGCCTCCCCCTCTAGCTGGTTAGGGTCTTCTCTCTTTTTTTTCTCTTTTTTTTAAAAAGGTCTTATTCACATGTGCAGATATGTCAGCTGTTCCGTCAAAGTTTTCTTTAAAGAGGGTATTGGCTAAGTCGACCCCAGGCAGTTCCCTGAAGAGGTCGCGGTTTTCTCAGCACCATTCGGCAGAGAAAAATCTTCCTAGCTTGACCCCAACGGCCCCTGTTCCTATTGCGCCGCCTCCCATTTCGATCATTGACCTGGAGGCTACTTTGGACTCGTTTCCCTCCTTCGACAAGTGCGTCAACCATCTTCCTTCATACAGTGCGGAGGGCTCGTCCAAGGGAAAGTAGAAAATCGCTCCTTTGCTGGCCAAGGAGATTGAGGCTGTAGGTCACCTTCGCTCGGTCATTTCTGAGCAGGATCTGAAGAGCCTCTGGCAGAATAGTATTGAAGCGTTGTCCAGGAGCACCCTATTCGACATTGGAAGGGTAAGTGTCCTTTTCTTCTTGTTCTTATGGATTGTGTTCCCTCTTCTTGCCTTACTGAATCTTCTCGTTGTAGGTGCTGACCAAGGTGATTGCCCTAGCCAACTGTCAACTCACAACCAATAATTTTATTTGGGACCTTAGGGAGAAATTATCTGAGGTAGAGGGTGAGTGGAAGGATCTAAGGGACAGGTTAACCGACACCGAGTATAAGCTCCAAGGCGTCGAGGCTGCCCTTGAGAGGGCTCGAGGGGAAGCCGATGGAGAAAGGGCCACTGTTGCTGCTCTATGGGCGTCTCTAGAAGAGGTGAAGTCTTAGCAAGAGTCCATGAAAGAGAAGGCTGCTAACGATGTTGTCGCCGCCTATCTCGAATCTGAGGATTTTAACGACGAGACGACAGAGTACTTTATCAGTGGTTTCGAGACCCTCCGCCACTGAGCTCTAAGGATATACCAAGGCCTCGACCTTTCTATGCTGCAGACTGATGCTGAATCATTGTCTGCTCAGGAGGTAGCCAAGGAAGACATAGCAGACCAAGAGAAGGATGACGCGGCCTCATAGACCCCTCTTTTTTCTCTTGTAATGGTCAAGGGGCTTTCATACAAATCCATTTTTTATGAATGAAACTCATTTTTCCTTTTCATGGATACATCGAACGTTTAGTAAATTGTTTCATCTATTTTTGTGGTGCCTCTTGGCATGGCAGTTCTCCCTGGTTATTCGGTCGCAGGGTCACCTTAGCTTTTAGACCGTTATGGTAGAACGACGTAGTAGATTGAGGGGTCTAGTTATTAGACTTAGTTCATCCTTACGGCTCTACTCGGATATTCATTGTAGGCCGTTGTAGTAGACCGAGGGGTCAAGTTACTGGACTTAGTCCATTTTTATGACTCCACTTGGATGTTTATTGTAGACCATTGTAGTAGACCGAGGGGTCGAGTTACTAGACTTAGTCCATTTTTACGACTCCACTCGGATGTTCATTGTATACCATTGTAGTAGACCGAGGGATTGAGTTACTAGACTTAGTCCATCTTTACGACTCCACTCAGATGTTCATTATAGATCATTGTAGTAGACCAAGGGGTCAAGTTACTGGACTTAGTCCATTTTTACGACTCCACTCGAATGTTCATTGTAGACCACTGTAGTAGACCAAGGGGTCGAGTAACTGGACTTAGTCCATTTTTACGACTCCACTCGGATGTTCATTACAGACCACTGTAGTAGACCGAGGGGTCGAGTAACTAGACTTAGTCCATTTTTACGACTCCACTCGGATGTTCATTGTAAACCGTTGTAGTAGACCGAGGGGTCGAGTTACTGGACTTAGTCCATTTTTACTACTCCACTTGGATGTTCATTGTAGACTGCTATAGTAAACCGAGGGATCGAGTTACTAGACTTAGTCCATTTTTACGACTCCACTCAGATGTTCATTGTAGACCGCTGTAGTAAACCGAGGGGTCGAGTAACTGGACTTAGTTCATTTTTATGACTCCACTCAGATGTTCATTGTGGACCGTTGTAGTAGACCGAGGGATCGAGTTACTGTACTTAGTCCATTTTTACGACTCCACTTGGATGTTCATTGTAGACCGTTATAGTAGACTGAGGGGTCGAGTAACTGGACTTAGTCCATTTTTATGACTCCACTCGGATGTTCATTATATACCGTTGTAGTAGACCAAGGGGTCGAGTAACTGGACTTAGTCCATTTTTACGACTCCACTCGGATGTTCATTGTCGAACACTAAGCCATACTTAGATAGTAGACGAATTTTGCTATTATGAAATAAAAGTTACATCACTGGTAATACATTTTCAAATGTTCAATGTTCCATGGTCGGGGGTAGGGCCTTTCCATCCATGTATTCTAGGCAATAGGTTCCCTTTCGGGCAATCTGAGTGACTTGGTAGGGGCCTTCCCAATTGGGTCCTAGCTTTTCGTCTCCTAGAACATGCGTTTCTATGCTCACTTTCTGGAGGATGAGGTCCCCAATCTGGAAGTGCCGCGGTCATGCTCGGGTGTTATGATATCTCATCATCCTCTGTCAATAAGCTGCCATATGAACGACTGCTTCCTCTCTTCTTTCTTCCAACAGGTCAAGGTTCAAGCACAACCCTTTCTCTAACTCCTTGGCCAGTGATTCCTGAATTCTGAGACTTGCCATCCCGACCTCCACCGGGATCACAGCTTCGTAATCGAAGGCCATGGCGTAAGGGGTCTCTCCCATGGGATTTCTCAAGGTTGTTCTGTACGCCTAGAGGACACCAGGTAGCTCCTCAGTCCATTGCCCCTTTGAAGCCTCCAACCTGGTCTTAATGATCTTTAATATAGTTCTGTTAGTGACTTCTACCTATCCACTGGCCTAAGGATGTGCCAGGGAGGAGAATTGGTTCTTGATTCCCAACTGGGAGCAGAATTCATGGAAATGTCGGTTATCGAACTACTTTCTGTTATCGGTGATGAGGACCCATGGTATCCCGAATCGATAAATTATGGACTTCCAAACGAAGTCGCATATGTTGTGTTCAGTTATTTTTGCCAGTGCTTCAGCCTCAACCCACTTTATAAAATAATCGTCCACCACGACGAGGAACTTCCTCTGTCTCATAGCCATGGGCAATGGTCCCACGAAGTCGATTCCCCACTAGGCAAAGGGCCACGATACGATAATGGACGAGAGCTCTTCAGCTGGTTACTTGGGGATGTTGGCAAACCTTTGACAGTTATCGTACTTCTTCACATGGGTTACCGAGTCGGCTTGCATTGTCAGCCAGTAATATCCTGCCCTAATCAATTTGTTAACAAGAGATTGACTGCCCAAGTGGTTTTCATAGATTCCCTCATGGACCTCTCTTATGACATAATCCGCCTTGGCCGGTGATAGGCACCTTAAGTAGGGTAAGGTGAAACTTCTCTTGTAGAGGAGCTCTCCGATTAGGGTGTATCGACTAGCACGCAGTTTCAGTTTTTGGGCTTCTTCTCGATTTGAAGGCAGTGCTTACAATTGGTGTTCTCTAGTCGTCCGTCGGTGCACCTGCACACATACAGAGTTATGGCTTGTCTTCCATGCTGGGTTGACTAGGCCGACTTACCGATAGTCGGTTGTCCATGACGTATTTGTCATTGAAGGCCAGTCGTGCTAGCCGGTCGGCATGTTCATTCTGACATCTCAGAATGTGCTTGATCTCGACCACCTTGAAGTGGAACATGAGCTCCTTGACTCTGGCTAGGTATTTCTTCATTCTCTCCTCCTTGGCTTTATACTCTCCAGTTACCTATCCTTCGACGAGCTTGGAGTCGGTGTGAGCGGAAAGACGTGTTGCACCTACCTTAATTGCCAGGCCTAACCTGGCTATCAGGGCCTCGTACTCGGCTTCATTGTTTGTTGCTTTAAATTTTAATCGGATTGCATACTCAATGGTTATTCTCTCTGGTGTAGTCAACAGGAGACCTGCGCTGCTGGATGAAGCAATGGACAATCTGTCCACTTGAAGAGTCCATTCCGACTCGGGCGGAAACTCTTTATTCATTTTTGGCATTAATTCTACTAGGAAATCTGCTAGGACCTGCCCTTTTATGGCGGTCGTAGGTTTGTAACAAATATCGAATTTGCCTAGCTCCACAGCCCATTTCACCAACCTGCCCGAGACCTCCAGCTTCTGTAACACAGCTTTCAATGGCTGATTTATTAGTACCACTATCTAGTGGGACTGGAAGTAGGGCCTGAGTTTCCTTGCTGTCGTGATCAAAGAAAATGCTAGTCTTTCTAGAGGTGGATACCTCAGTTCTGGTCCATGGAGGGCTCAACTGGTATAGTAAACCAGGATCTATCCATGTTCATCCTTCATTAGGACTAAGCTCACTGCGACATCAGACACTGCCAGATATAGGTATAAGTCTTCTCCTGGGGTTGGTAAGCTCTCCAAATGCCCTTTGAGATCTTGAAATGACCGCTCGGCTTCCTCCATCCATTCAAACCCTTTCTTTAAGAGACAAAAGAAAGGAAAACACTTGTCTGTTGACCTTGAAATGAAGCGGCTGAGAACTACTACCTTTCTAGCCAGTCGCTGAATGTCTTTTACGGTCTGAGGCGACTTCATATTTATGATCGAGTTGACTTTCTCTGGGTTGGCTTCTATTCCCCTATGGGAGACCATGAATCCCAAGAACTTCCCAGCCGACACCCCAAAGGCACACTTAGCCGGGTTTAGCTTCATTCAGAATCCCCTCAGGATCTGAAGGGCTTCTTTTAGGTCCTTCACGTGCCTCTCAGCCTCCATGCTTTTGACAAGAATATCGTCCACGTAGACTTCTACATTTCTTCCAATATGGGTTTTGAACATTCTATTCACCAGTCTCTGATAAGTGGCTCCCACATTCTTTAGTCCGAATGGCATAACTTTGTAGCAATAAGTCCCTCGATCTGTGATGAAGGATGTTTTCTCACGGTCTCCTTTCTCCATTCGTATCTTATTGTAGCCTGAGAATGCATCCATGAAGCTGAGTAGGGCATGACCCGAAGTAGAATCAACCAATGCATCTATCCTTGGCAGGGGGAAGTTGTCTTTCAGACATGCTTTGTTGAGGTCAATGAAGTCCACGCACATCCTCCACTTCCTGTTGCTTTTCTTTACCAATACCACATTAGCCATCCATTCGGGGAAGGCGACTTCTCGTATGAACCCCGCTCTCTGTAATTTCTCCACCTCCTCTCCTATAGCTTGATTCTGATTGGTTACGAAGGTTCTCTTTTTTTGTCTGACTAGTTTTGCAGTCGGGTTGACACTCAGTTTATACGTGATTACTCGCGGGTCAACCCCGGGCATGTCCATGTGTGTCCAAGCAAATACGTCCCCATATATCGTCAGGAGTTTTTGTAACTGGAGCTTAATTTCCTCTAAAAGCATCCTCCCCACCTGTACCATCCACTCAGGATGGTCAGGGTCTATACCCAGACCCTCTAAATCTTTCACTGGTCTGGCTCTTCTTAACTGGTTATCCCTGTCCTCCATGTCCTCGATGACAAGGGCCTCCTAGGACTCCTTCCCTTTTAGAGATGCCACGTAACATTCCTGTGCCATCGTCTGATCACCTCTCACTTCTCCAATCCCCTCTTCAGTCGGGAAGCGCATAGCCTTCATCTTATTAATCCTCAGCCTTCCTACGATTGCATTGTAGGCCGATGGGCAATCCACGATTAAGAAATCAATTACTTTGGTCACTTAGCAGGGGTGAGTTCCAACAGTCACCGGTAGTGTAATGATCCCCATTGGATATAGTCTATCTCCCGTGAAGCTAACCAATGGTGTTGTGGCCGCCCGGAGTTTCTCCTTTCAGATTCCCATTTGCTCGAACACGGATAAATAAAAGATGTCTGCCAAGCTGCCATTATCTATCAGTATCCTTCGGGTTCGGTGGTTGGCTATAACCAAAGTGACTACCAGGGTGTCATCATGAGGGTGTTGTACCCCTCCTGCATCATTTTCTGTGAACATGATATTTTCCCTCCAGACCCAGGGGGATTTTCTCGGCTGTTTGGTAGAGTAGACTTCACCATGGCAAGCTTTTACTACACAAGCGTACGCTTTCCTAGCCGATGTCAATTCACCACCACCACCGAGCCACCTACGATCACTTTTATCTCGCATAGAGGTTTGGGGTTAGCAACTTTTTGGTTCAGGGGCTCTTCGGTTCTGTCCAGAGGTGTTTACGGGCGACCCGCTATGAAACACCTTAATCTTCCTCGCTAGATAAGCACTTCTATCTGGTCTCTTAGGTCGATGCAGTCCTCCGTATTGTGGCCATAGTCGCAATGAAACTGGAAATACTTCTTCTGTGATCTCTTCTCTAGGGGGTCTTAAGCATCTCTGGCCATTTTAGAGTGGGGTCGTCCATACATACATGAACACTTGCTCTAATGGGGAATTGAGCGGGGTGTAAGTTTGTGACCCACGAGGTGGCAGGCGTGCCTCTATAGGTTACACCACCCGATCGGGATTATCTCTCGTCTTCCCTTCAATTTCTGTCACTTTTAGTCACTTATCCCTTTTTCTCTTTGGTTGCTCCTTGAACTAGATCCCTTGATCTCGTCGGGCTGCCATCGCGTCTTCAGCACTCATATGTTTCTGGGCCCTTAGCATCAGCTCTGCCATATTACTCAGAGGAGACTTTGAAAGAGAAAACAAGAACTTAGTGGGCAACAGCCCACCTATGAAGGCGGTGAGCACGACCTTCTCATCAGCATCATCTACTTGAAGCACCTCCTGGTTGAAACAAGAGACATAGTCCCTTAGCGATTCCCTTTTCGTTTGTTTGACGTTAAGCAGATAGGTGACCAGCAATCGATAATGTCTCCCTCCAATGAAATGACTGGCAAACGACTGGCTCAACTTGGAAAATGAACTGATACTATTGGGTTGGAGGCTGTTGAACCATTTTCATGCCGAACCTTTCAAGGTTGCCTGGAACGCCCTGCACATGATCCCATCTGAATAACCATGCAGCAACATCAAAGTTTTGTAAGTCTCTAAATGATCAAATGGATCTTTGCTTCCGTTGAATGATTCCATTGGGGGAATATCGAACCTCTTGGGGAGAGGGTGCGACATGATCGTCATGGATAAGGGATGATCCGTCCTCTACACTAATGCCTCTACCGTAGACGGAGCCTTTCCCCGGATAGCTTCCATTATTGTGTTCAGTTGATCCTGTATCCTTTGAATACGACCATCTTATTCGTCGGTAGCGCCCCCGCCTACAGCATTGATAGGCAGCGAGATTAAAGCCCCTGGGCCTTGGCTATCGTCATCCCTCCCCCTTCTGGGCCCTTTCGCTTCTGGCCCGGGACATGTATCCTCATGTGTCCTATTATCGAAGCGTATTTGGTCCATCCTCTCCATAAGTTTATGATTCAGCTCCTGATTTTGCTAGACCATTTTATCCATGCTGCGGTGAAGATCTTGCAGCTTTTGCTCCAGGCTAGCAATTCGGGCTATCTCCACGTCCCCTATTCTTGGACCATTTGTGGATGACACATTCCAATAAGCTTCCATTGTTCCCGATCGAGTTTCTACCATAAGACCTTTATCTTAGCTGGAACTCCCTTTCGTTCCCATAGACAGCGCCAACTGATGATACTAGGAAAAGGATCTATCAGATAGTCTAATGACGTCCCTCGATCTGGAATCTTTGTGTTTCCTACACACTAATAGTAGGAGGACGTTGGTGTGGCACTGGCCAACACCTCTCCGACACCCTAGTTAGAGTTTTAGAAAATGAAGAGTCCAATCTTTTTCACTCTTTTCTTCGGGATCAATTGTGCTTACCTTCTTTCAGAGCCCCCTCCCTTCCTTTTATTCTCCCTCTTTTTCCTCCTGCGAGTTGGTTACCGGAAGGTAGAGGAGTGGGACACATGTCAATGTGGGGCTAGTCCTTGCTCTCCCATGCTCTGCCTCCCGTAACCGCTTTTGTCTTACTTTGGAAAGTGGAGGAGTGGGGCACGTGTCAATGGGGGAT
>JAOXJP010285804.1:0-19160 GCA_025762735.1 Platanus orientalis | reverse complement strand
CTGTGCAAACAGCACCAGGGTGCGGACACATCAGTACAGAAAAGTGAAAAGTATCCCCCAAAAAGTGTAAATCACTTTTCTGTACTGATGCGTCAACCCCTCTGGTGCCGTTTGCACAGTTCTCACGAGATTCGTTTTCACATAATCCAAGCCCCTAGTATTAGATCACAATCGACAATCAAAAAGCATCATTTGGTCTATAATCTAATACAAAAAAAAAAAAATTGGATCAAGTTCATATTTTAGCCTGTTTTACTATCGGACTCAAAAGCTCGATCCAGGAATTCGCTGATCACGATTTGGATTGACAAGGCATTAAGTTTGTAGAAAGCACGTGTTATAAATTAGGAGTGTTTTAGTACTTCCGTGAAAAAACTTAAAACAACTCCCTTTCTTCGTGATCCACCTCACTATCATTGTCAAGCAACAACTAGCCGTCCTCAAGAAATCAGAGCTTCTGCCTCGTTTTGTCATCTTCAATAAGGATAAATAAAGATTTATTGATTTGCATATATAAGCAACGAGTTCTTTGTTCACATGCATTATAACTTCTTCACACGTTTCATCTATTTGTCTTCGATGCGAGTAACTTTTTGCATCCCATGCTTGTATTATTAAAAAAAAAATTAGCACTTTAATTTCTAGGGTTTCGATTCTTGGAATGTAGGAATCTCTTCTCACACGAAACCTGTGAACGAAATGGTTTATTTCCCAAAATGGTACATAAAGGGCACCAAGAGGACTCCAAGGCAAACTGGAAATTTTGTTGGGAGTTCGTCAACCTCAATTTCCGGACTCACCTCACTTTGCTTAATTGGATGCCCTAGGCTCTAAGGACGAGCGAGGTTGAGCTTATTGCCAAATGTTGCCCTCAAATCTACTGTTTTACTTCAAATTTATCTTCTTGGTAATGCGAATTTTCTGGCTCTGTTTTTTCTTCTTTCATTTTGTTTTGGTTTAATGGGTGGTGGATTTCAGAGTTGTATTTATGTGATTGTGGTTTTTTGACTTGAATTGGTCTTCATTTTTTTTTTTTTTTTTTTTATAATTTGGCATGGAAGAATATACTTGAATGTTAAAACTTATTCTTATTGAAATCCATACTAAATTATTGAAGTACCTTGATTTTCAACATTGACTCGCAGAGTTTGTGGATAATTATTCATACCCATTACATATGGAAAAAAAATCTGAATAAGAACTTTTTTTTTTTAATTTTTGTTTTGTTTCTTTCACATGTGGTTTGTTGGTTTCATAGTATTAGAATTTTGAATGGAAAAACTATAGTTGAATTTGAAAGCTTACTCTTATAGGAAGCCTTATGATGTGAATTTCAACCTAGCACAAAGAGTTACCAATATTCCGTAACTTTCAGGCTTAGATGACAGTTTTGTTTGTTTCTCTACACCCAATATCTTGCCATAGAACTATTATTATTACCATTAGATTCTTAATTTTTCTTTGTGCCTTGAAGAACATTAAAACAACCCATGTTTTTTTCTGTATGGTGAACTGTTATTAATATTCCTATTGGTTTATAGTTCGGAGAATGAAGTATCAAAGTGTATCCCGTTGCAAAAATTGATGCCCTTATGATCATTAAGGAGAAACTCAGAAGGCTAACTGTTGTGTTTTGCAACAATTATTCCAATACAAATTAACAAGAAAAATAAAGAAAATAAATCAAAGCACAGAAAAATAAGAGATACCAAGATTTATGTGGTTCAGTGATGTGCTTATGTTTATGGAGAGAGAAACAAGTTTTTTCACTATGAAAATGTGAAAATCCGTACAAGAATGTGTATTTCCAAACACAAAACCCACACCTTTGTACACTCATTCTCTCTCACCCTCTCAAATCCATGAGAAACCAAGAAGAACCCCTTAAACAGCTGCCTTTCTCTCCTAATCCTTTTATATTTCCCTAACCCTTTAATTAGGGTACCTCCTTTAGCCGTCAAGTACATGACTCCCATATGATAAGGAGTCCCCACGTTTAGATCTAACGGCTTCTATGAAATAAATCCAAAACCCAACAAATCTCTGCATTGGCTTTATTTCCAGTCCCTTGAAGATTTCCTGTTGAAGTTAGCTCGACACAGAACTTGTGACATGTGCACCACACTCTACCTTGACTCACATCCCAAAACCACTCTAGAGAAAACCTATACTAATCTTTCTTTGTGAACTCTACACTATATGTACCTAGAATGCACCTCCACTTTGAACTTGAATTATATTCTATTTGTTAT
The DNA here is from genome assembly GCA_025762735.1 of Platanus orientalis. Taxonomy (NCBI): domain Eukaryota; kingdom Viridiplantae; phylum Streptophyta; class Magnoliopsida; order Proteales; family Platanaceae; genus Platanus; species Platanus orientalis. Next base: position 16,908 of record JAOXJP010285804.1, on the reverse strand, counting down.
AACCGCAAACAACCATTGACCTTGAAGAACCACTGCTACACATACCATCAAATTAATTCGGTACTAACACTATCCGATTCGATCATAACTCGGCCAATGTACATGTGTAACTGCCTTGAGCCGACTTGCCCAGTTAACTCCAAATGGGGACTTCGATTCGTCCTTTAACCGTAGAAACTATCTCACCATCGTTTGCCACCTGGAAACCTGTAACACTTATCTCTACTCCAACTATGAAAGAGACCCTACATAAGCGCTTGTTATTCTGTGCACCTCGTTTCAAGTCGTCAATGTCAGAGGAACACCATCAATCATAGTATTCTCCATTAGATGATACAGACCATCCATCTCCTTGGATTTTTTAATTTCCCTACAACATTGTATTGGACTCTAGTAATCAAGAACTTGTTCTTAATTCTTATCCTCCCTAGCCAAACCCGACACTTTGATACCACTTGTTGTGTTTAGCAGCAATTATTCAAGTACAAATTAACAAGAAAAATAAATAAAATAAATCAAAGCACAAAAAATAAGAGACACCAAGATTTACGTGGTTCGACGATGTGCTTACATCCATGGGAGAGAAACAAGCTTCTTCACTATGAGAATGTGAAAATCCGTACAAGAATGTATATTTCCAAACCCAAAACCCACACCGTTTCCTCTCATACACCCATTCTCTCTCACCCTTTCAAACCCATGAAAAAACAAGAAGAACCCCTTGACCGACTGTCTCTCTCTCTCCTAATCCTTTTATATTTCCCTAACCCTTTAATTAGGATATTTACCTCCTTTAGCTGTCAAGTACATGACTCCCATATGATAAGGAGTCCCCACCATTAGATCTTCAAGAGATCTAATAACTTCTACGAAATAAAGCCAAAACCCAACAAATCTCCACCTTGGCTTTATTTTCAACCCCTTGAAGATTTCCTATTGAAGTTAGCTCAGCACAGAACCTATGACATGTGCACCACACTCCACCTTGGCTCACATTATGGAATCACCATGGAGAAAACTTGCACTAGTCATTCTTAGTGAACTTTGCACCATATATACCTAGAATGCACCTCCACCTCGAACTTCAATCATATCCTGTTTGCTATAACCACAAACAACCATTGGCCTTAAAGAACCACTACTACACATACCATCAAATCAATTCGGTCCTAACACCATCCGATTCACATTTACAGTACAATACTAATTCAAAACCAATGGAATTTGCTTGACCATCTAAGCACTTTCTATGAAACTTTTTACATAAATTCTATAATAGTCCATACAACACATTAACAATGATCTCTATAATAATTATTATATCAATACAATGGCTTTTCAATATATATAATTTTATAACAATGGACCTTTATCAATACTTTCAATACTAATAGTCTTTTCTTAAAATCTATCTTATATAATACAAATTTTCACATGATTTAATCTATATGATAGTTTATACTTCATTGGATTTCAAAATCATAGTTATACTTATGAAAAATTACTTTTCTCTATAAAAATTCAGTCTTTACAATCTTAAGAAGTTCTTCAATGATTCTTAACAAATTCACTTGAAAACTCATTCAAAACTTATGTAAAACTTTAAAAACTCTTAAAAATGAGATCAATATCTTTAGATAACTAATAACCAAAGTAAAAATGATAGATTACACAATTTTTTACCGCTTTGTTAAATCACGACTTTGTTCCTAACTTTGTTCTTAAAAAATCCCCCAAAATCCTTCAAACCCTAACATTTTTCTTGTTTTTTCTTCTTTCCCTCTTCCTCTCCCCCTTTTTGGTGTTAAATGAGGGTATTAGGGTTCCCTTGTTGTATTTATAGGGTTTTGGGTCGAATTGGGGAAGAAAAAATGGAGTTTTCCCTAAAAAAATACAATCTAAGCCGTTTGGATCAATCTTAGATCGATTCAAATATTTTGGATTGATCCTGGATCGATCCAGCACACTTTTGTTCAGTTTTCTGAGACCAGAGAGGTCTTAATTATATCCTGGATCGATCTAAATGGATATGTTTCATTTAGCTTTTGCCCCTTTGCACTAAAATTCCTATAACTCTCTAAAAAATTAGAATCAATTGTTATTTATTTTGTTAGAAACTAAACTTCAAGACCTTTCCAACAAGGTATACATCATACTCTAATTCAAATGGGATTCGTGTAAGTGGACCCAGAAAGTTATCCCAAATTTGTGGGTCTGTCAACACTGACTCCTTGTGGGAGAAATGTCATAACTTCTTCTAGGAGGCTCATAATCGCACACCATTTGATGGGTTGAAAAGTAGACTCCTAGATATTTCTATAAACATATGATTTATATTGTAATTCACTTAGGATTGGTGTCAATGGTCCCATGAAGTTATCTCAAATTCATAATCAAGATAACTCTCAAACTTAACAGGTCTAAGACCTAAGTTGAGTCTTACACTTCTAACTTGGTTTAATGGGTTCCTAAACCACTCTAAGGTCTGTATAAACATGTGAAGTGGCAAATTTATCCTTATGTGGTAAAATTCCAATTTTACCCTTTAAGTGAGATACAGGGTGTTACAATAAGGTTAAGTGTGACCATTGATTAAGTACGCCTTGACACCAAGCTAAGTGTATCATTGACTATTTGGGCCACTCACAAGGCTAAGTGTGAGAAAGTACTTCAGACATGCATTTTGGCTCACAGATATTGGCCTTTCTCCTTGGGGTTATAACAAGGACATTGACCCTACTCATGGGGTTTGGCATGAGATCAAGACCCTACCCATGGGTTGGCCAGAGCATATGAATATTTTTCATTAAATCTTTGGACATTGAACATTGGACCCTTTTTTAACATTGAACTTTAGACAACTTTGAATATTGTGAACCATGTTGACTCTGAACACTTTGAACATCTAATTTTGAACACTCTAAAATCATAGAATATTAGATCTCCCGAGACTAACATATGTCATTGAATTTGTGAGCTTTGACGTCCACATTGAATTATTATTCAAACTTAGATCTTTGTATTAAACCATTGACTTATGTTTGACAAGTAACTATTGATATTTTTGTACTAGCATGATTGTGATTACTACTTCAATATTTGTTTAGCTTTGTATTAACCTTTGGATATGTTAGTATTCAAATGTGTGATTTACTTCAGATTATCTATAGTATGCTAGATTGCTTACTGGTTGGGGCTGACCCAACCTTTTATTTTTCAGACTAACCCTTGTTGCAAGTCCTCTATCTGAGGAACTTGTCATGACATCCTCAATTTTATTTCTATTCTTACTTTTGTTATGGACATATTTGGGGGCCCTGTTATGTTGGGCCCATACTTTGGATCATTAGACATTAAGTTCCCTTGTGTATATTTCAAGTGAGAGGGCACCCTTATGATATGGTTATTGATTACTCTATTATAATGATTATCTTTGGAGAGTATAGTGATAGTCCTATTGGGACTCATTGTTATTAGACCGTTGTGATCTTTATGAGTTAGATTTATGCTTCCTCATTTATTGATCCAAATATGTGTGGTTATTGAATATTGAACACGCTTCCCCAAACTATTGAAATCTGACTCTTGAATTAATTGGACTTAATGGGTTTTAAGATAAGTAATAATGAGAACATGTGGACTATTGGACCTTACTTATCGGGCCCATGACTTAGGCAACATTATGTGATCTTCAAATTTTGGATAGGTAACGAATATGAATCTGGGACAACACAAATCCATATCCGAGTCTGGGTTCGGGGGCGTTACATACAAACTTAACATTCCCATCTTCAAACTCACTTCCATCAACAACAAGTCCGTTAGACTCAGTATCCTCATCGATGGACTCAATATCTGCATCTTCATATTCACTTTCATCAACAATAGGCTCGTCAAACTTAGTATCCTTTTTTGTAGACTTAGTGTCTGCATCTTCATATTCGTTTCCAATAACAGATGGTTCACTTGCAACATTAACCTATTACAACCATTTCCATAGTCACTAAACACATCATTATAAATAAGTAAATAAATATTTTAGGCAAGTGTTTTTCACTTCTTATGTTTATGTGTTGCACTGTAGACACACGTAATACGTAATAAGTAGGTTAATGGCAATAGAGAATCCTCTTATCATAATAAAATCTATAATATATATTAAAGAAAACGAGTTTCTATACTAACAAAGATTCTGATTTGCATTTTCTCAATTTTGTTATTATTATAAGTTTTATATGGGCCTGTTTGGCAACCACCTGCAATGTAATCATTTCATTTCAAATTTTTAAGACATACCCTCTAACATCTTCATTAAGTGAATAAAGTATGAAACCAAATTTTTTTTTTTATGAAATAAATGTAATGTCCATGATTTGTTGTCTAGGACACCAAGGGACGTCATATGGAATAAAATGGGAGGAAGTGAGATAAAATTTCAAATTTCCACCCATTTTATTCCATATGACATCCCCTGGTTTCCTATACACCAAATCCTGGAGAGTACATTTGCTCCCCCTTTTATGTTTTGAAGTGCAAAAATTCTATAATGCCCTTGTAATTCAACTCAAGATCATACACTACCTGGTGTCTTGTGATTGCAGGTCATAGAATCAAGAACAAGACACGATTTTGAGATTAAGCTTTTTAATAACACCTTAAATTGGGCTAAAACACAAGGTCAACTGGAATCACAATCTGAGATTGCATGCCAAAAACTATATATCGCCAGACAATTATCACAATCTTATCTCAAGATCACATGACCATAATCTCAAGATCATGAGATCGCATGCCAAAGATAGCTTTGGTTAGAGTTAAGCATGGGTTTTTTCTATGGGTTTAGTTCAGGGAAGAGAATTTACCCAAAAAAAAAAAAAAAAGTTTGGGAGGAGCCTCTAGCTTGATTAATAACGGGCTGGATTTTAGTTGGGTATCAAGCTCACAAGGTATTGTATCAAATGTTACTAATACCCCTATGGTGTTTGCTTCAGTGAAACTAAAGAGATATTACACTAACACCAACCAATGTAAGACACATAACCTGACAAAGGGAGTCTTGGTAAATACACGTGTCAAAGAATGATATTAGATAAATAATACCCAAGTATTTATCAAATTACCCTTTATCAGGCATTACTAGAGATGGTACAAATTCATAGGGAATATTTATAAAAATATTGTGCATTTACGAAGGTACCTTTCTTTTGTTTTTGTTTTTGTTTTTGTTTTTTTGTTTTTTTTTGTAACGAACCATATATAAACCACTTGTAAGCACAACTCATTTAACGAAATAGTTGTTCATTCCTTTCGTGATCCTAGAAATGTGTTTCTTGTAAATGATATGTGTTGTTCGTACAAATGGTATTACTTGTGGAACATGTGCTTGCTACCTGTAGATGCTTTCTTGTGGATGATGAAGGCTGAGAAGTTGAGTAATCTTAATGAGTTCTATAGACCCAAATTGGATTGGAGTGATTAATGTTATTGATAGATACTTACCTTTCAGAGTGTGGAAGTTGGTCACTTCCTATAAGATCAAAGGTTGTCTCTAGAGCACTTAGTAAACCGGGACTACAGCATAGACCATAAAAGTGTTAAGCTATGTGAATGCAAAATATCTCTATAAGGACTATGTGTGTGACAAGTTAGTTTGTCAATGAGACCTGTTTAAGGTTTTATCCACTGTGTCTTAGACTAACTTTAACCTATTTACACTAGGGGAAGGTTCAAGGATGACTCCACCTTTTCTTATACATAGGGACCTTACCTTACTATCCTTGAATAACATTTTTTAAATATTTTAAAATAATTGGGAGATTGTTGGAATAATTTATCCATGTGGACAAATGAAATGGTCCACATGGATTATCTTGAGATTATTTTAAATTAATTCAAAAAAGGAAAATGAAAAGAAAACAAAAGAAAATAGGAGAGAGAGAGAGAGAGGTAATATCGTCAACATGAAAAATTGTTTAACCGATGCATGGAGTGCACGATAGTTGGATGCCTCCAGCTAGCACAAACCCATTGCAGCATGTCTGCCAAAGTCATTCAGGTCACATCACTTGTAGCTTTGTATGAGAGATCTGCAAACTTGCAAAAGCAACTAAAAAGTTGTTGACCAACCCATTATGAACCTACTATGATATGAGTGAGTGATGCGGTAACATACAACCATTCATCTCCCACCTTTATAAAAGAGATCAAATGTTTGCAAAATAAAGAGATACAATTTGAGGAGCTCAAAAACTGGAATGGAGAAGAAGAAGACCAAGGTGGGTTACTGCCATTAATGGCCTACAATATCTTCTCTCTAATCTTCTTAGTTTCAAGGTGGTAGTTTAACCACGCAACTCTCTAGTCGATGAAATCCTCTTGTAAATGTTCCATTAGGACTGTGATTGAGTTCTGATCTTATGTCTCGTGTGATTCTACTCCCTGTCCAACTTGTTGTCCATGGTTGAGTGATGAAAGTTTTGAGCTCACGTCTCATAAAATGTCGCTTACATGTTTAGTTTGGTGTTTCATGATTGAGTGATGAACTCTGAAATGTCTATAAGTTGTACTAAAGGGGGTGAATAGGATAAATTATTCCACCCTTTCTTGCCAATGTTTGGATTTATTTTAATCTTCTTAAAACGAGTTCAAGTGTGTGTGTGTGCAACAAGGTTCTTACTCAAGCATTTAAAAAAACACATAGTGAGTAATAAGAAATATAAGAACAAATAGAGAGAAACAAGCAATCACACACTCAATCCATAATACAATATTTATACTGGTTTGGCACTAAAGCCTACGTCCACTCTTCTAAAGCTCACTATCGAGCTTAGGTATTTTTCATTTAGATTGTTACATACAACCTAGGTCAACAAACAAAACCTAACTACTTGCTCACAAGCAAGCTACTCAACAACACTCGATGTCTCTGACAAGTGTGCACTACTTCCAGTGTCTCCAACAAAGGTAGTAAAGCTTCAAATGACTCCAATGGAACCAAAGCAATAGAGGATGAATGAATATGCAAATGAATCTAAAGTGACTAGAAAATATTACCACTAAGTTGGTTGATATTGTTGTTTTTACCATATGTAGGAGTGCTCCTTGTTGAGCTGGTTTGCTTTATACACCCACTTCTTTTTCAAGCTATGACACTAGAGCTCCTTAAGCTAGGCCAACCACAAAGGGGTTTTCACAAGGGATAACCCAAACCACACTTCTCAAATAGATGTTCACTAAGTTGAGCTGAGAGGGAACCAAGAAAAATTTTCTTAAGGAACTTTCAGACTTTGAGCTCAAGCAATGGAAGAAAAGGGTTTTTCACCCTTTGAGGCTCCTTTTAGAAAAGCAAATAACACTCTCTTGAATGCTTGAAAATGTCTGTTGCCCTAAAGGGAAACTTTCCTTTTATAGATGATAGAAAAGGCTTATAATCCTTGGATTGAAATCTTTTCAAATGGGCAAGAGAAAATAGTCATCAATTCAAAATGGAGTATTGGCAGACTTCCAAAACACTCAGCCATGATCGATCATGGGGTTTGTAATCAATCATGAGGTCAAATTTTTGTGACCTCCAAAATATGCTCGGGGTGTCTATGGTGTGGGCCGACTTAAGTCACAGCCAGTCCATGATTGATCATGGACTTTGTGATCAATCATGGGGCTTTTAAGACCTATGCCATGATCAATCATGGATAAAAGGCCTAGTCTTCGGGAGGCCATTTTTCCTGTTTGTGATCGATCATGGGTTTTGTGATCAATCATAACTAGTAAAAATTTCACTTCTCACTTTTGTGATTAATCATGGGTTTGTGATCAATCATAAATAGTGAATTTTGTGTTTTCATTGTTTTGTGATACTTGGGGTCCATATCCTCTTGGGATTAATTTGGGGTGTTCAACCATTGTGGAGACACATCTTGGGTCATACTACATGAATCCTATAAAGCTACATGCATGCCTTTACCTTCTCGGGTGTTAGAGCCCGGCTTAAATCTTAGTTTTAAAGGCTTGACTATTGGAGATTCTTCCACACCTTTGCCCATGGATTTGACAAATGATGACCTTACATCAACAATCTCCCTTTTTGTCAATTCCATAAAAAAACTATATTCTTGGCCATTGCCATTTGGTACATTTACCCATTCACCCAAAATACATCAATAAGCATAAATGCCTTAGACCCCATATACAACACAAGGGCACATTGCCCAATCCCCCGAAATACATGTCAACCACCTCCAATATAAGATACACATAAAAAATAAAACTACATTCATAGCTTTAGATATCTTAACCTGTTCATCAACACCTGCACACAACAACACTCATACCTTCCTCAAGCCAATGCAATTTATGAAGTATATATTTATGAAGATGTAATAGTGTACATATGAGCAAACATAACAAGCCAATGCAATTTAAATGTGTTCATTTTAGTTTTAAGATTGGAAAATAATTTTTTTTACTTAATAAATTGGCAATATTTGTATTTTCCCAATATGTATGCTCCCCCATAATGCATACAAGCTTTTAAGTGTATATTTTCGCAAAAATAACACTCTTTATACTTTCTCTCCCATAAGTATAGAACCCCACATGCTCTCCCTCATGGAAAGCTATACTCCCCCATAATGCATACATACAATGCAATTTTGTCTCCCCCTTTTTGCCATGAAATTGGCAAAGTCTAGCAAAAGTCATACCATAAGAAGCATATAAAGGAAAGTAAGGATAGACATGAACAAAAGGTCATTTCATTGATGATAGTTAAACTGAATACATGTAACATCAGTCAACAAAAAGTTATATGGTGTATGTTTAATACATATAGACAAAAAAACTATCATCTAACACAAAAAGATTGTCATATAGACAAAACAAATGACCATTGTGGCGTCATGAAAGCACCACAAACATAACCAAGGGATGCTCAGTCATCTCCTTCTTCACACTCTAAGCCTTTGGTCCTAACTCTCTCAACCTCTTCCTCCTCATCATCATCATCCTGATAACCTATCCTGTGATCGCCAACAAACTCATCGCCTTCATCCTAATCATCCTCTCCCTGTTCTGCGCCATCCTCATCGATCGCATCAGTGAACTCCTCATCTGGGTAATCAATTTTACTATCACTAGCTGATTTAAGAACTAGAGGGTTCTCGAGAGTAGAAACCCTAGATGCTACCAACTTCAAGTTGGAGGTGTTCATCTTTTGGTTGTGAACAACCCTAGAGAGCTTCCTAAGTACTGTGTACATCAGGGACATCAGTGTAGCCTTGGTGAAGGCCAATGCAGCCTTGGTTGGGTTCAACTTGACACCTTTCTACCTTGAGTTGGTGACATCCTCAACCAACTTCATGCGGCTCAAGCTCCCAATCATCAAGGGAGGAGTAGGATACTTCATTGGAGCTGAAACTCGAAAAGGAACCTTGTGTGCCGTAAAAATCTTGATGATGAGTATAGGGAAGGGGATGCTTCTTATGGAGTGCTTAGTCTTTTTAGTCTTGAGGATGACATAACAAATGATCATGAGAGATTAATCTTTGGCCCCTCGAGGATGTTGTCTATGAGGTAGACTGTCTAAAGGGTGAGGTTGTTGCAGTGAGTCATTAGGATGAGGTTGTAGGAGAATACTCACCCAAGAAATTTCACAGTGGACTTGCAGTACTTGCAGGGGAGCTTGGTAACCCAACGACATACTATGTGCACAAATGATCAGTCAAATCTCCTTTCATTGTGAGGGTGAGCTTCTTGATGGAAAACTCTATCCCATCCGCTTCCCACAGAATCTTGAGCAATCGGGCCACATAGTCTAGATTCATGACAATGGGACATACATTCACAGTGGAGTAGAAGGAGTTGTCCTGGTTGTTCTCCCCAAATACATTGGAGCAGAAAATTTATACCTCTTCATCTTGGATGGGTCCTTGGAGGTTGAAGTAGGAAGCCACCCACAAGCCCTTATATGCCTGTAAAGCTCTATTGTTCAGAGCACCTCTATATCCACATTGCGCTCAATAATAAATTGGTGCTTGGAGAAGATTTTCTCAAATGATTCGAGAGCCTTCCAATCCTGAAAGGGGGAGAGAACACCTTCCTTATGCCTCTTAGTACTCTTGTATGGCTGAGAACCTTCTCCTATAGGGCGTTTTCCCTTATCTCCTGGAGGTTTTCATGGAACAACACCTCCCTTTAAGGGCTTAGAGGCACGTGTTGCAAGTTTCTTTTGCACCATTTTGATGTTTGGTAAAAAAAATGCATGCAAGAATTGGGATTTATAGAGAAGAAGAGTATCCCAAATGTTTGGAAGAGAGCTTAATCGTTTGAAGCCCAAAGGACTGGAGGAGCTTAATCACTTTGTTTACACAGGTGAATGAACCTAGAAAAATGTGGTTTGGGGCTTTTAAAGAGGGTTTGAATTTACATGTAAATTTTTGGACAAAACTAACCTCATGATCAATCATGAGGTTTATGATCAATTATGCCTCATGATTGATCATAAATGTTGATCCTCCCCTATTTTAGCATCTATGTGCAGGGAGTGAGGGCCACTCCAGGTATATATGCTTGGCCACGTTATATGGACCCTAAGCACTTTGGCTTGAATCTTTGGGACTCATCCTATGACATAACCCTATAGCACTCCTTAGATATTCAAACCACCTTGAATCAAGGGTTTTTGTTAGAATATCCGCTAGCTGGTCCTCTATGTTCACATGATCTAAGGACACCACTTTCTCCTCCACCAATTCCCTAATGAAGTGATGTTTAATATCTATGTGTTTGGTCCTTGAGTGATGAACCGGGTTCTTGGAGATGTCAATTACACTCTTGTTGTCAACAAACACACTCATGGTTCCTTGTGACAGCTCATAATCTTTGAGCATTTGTTTTATCTAGAGAAGTTGAGTGCATCCACTGCCAACTGCAATATATTCAGCTTCAGTAGTTGACAAAGAGATGGAGTTTTATTTCTTGCTTTGCCAAGAAACAAGACTGTTGCCAACATAGAAGCAACCTCCACTCGTGCTCTTGTGATCCTCCACATCGCCTGTCCAATCAACATCTAAGTATCCCACAATCTCAGATGTGGTGTCAAATGGGTACCATAACATAAAATCTATTGTCCCATGGACATAGCAAATTATTCTCTTAGTCACTTTGAGATGTGACTCCCTCGATGATGCTTGGTATCTTGCAAAACCACCTACACTAAAGGATATGTATGGTCTACTTGCTGTCAAGTATAGTAAGCTACTTATAATACTCCAGTAGTATGTAAAAGCTACCTCACCTCCCTCAAGATCCTTGGTGATCTTGTCACTTGTATTGATTTGAGTATTAGCTGGCTTGGATTCATGCAATCCAAACTTTGACACCAGGTCTTTAGCAAACTTGGTTTAGCTTAAGAATATGCCACCTGGTGTTTGCTTCATTTGAAGACCCAAAAAGAACCTGAGTTCTCCTTTTCTACTCTTCTCAAATTCTGATTTCATTATTTGGCCAAAGCCATGTGACATTTCATCACTTGTTGACCCAAAATGATATCATCAACATAGATTTACACTATGAGTATGTGACCATTTTGTTTCTTGATGAAGAATGTCATATCCACACTCCCCCTATCAAAATGGTGGTCAAGAGAAATCTAGTGAGCCTATCATACCAAGCTCTTGGAGCTTGTTTGAAGCCATATAGAGCCTTCTTGAGTCTGAATACTTAGTTTGACAAGTGAGGGTCTACAAATCCCTTAGGTTGTTCAACGTATACTTCCTCTTAGAGTATCCCATTTAGGAAGGAACTCTTTACATCCATTTGATATAGCTTAAATTTCAAGTAGCAAACAATGGATAAAAGAATCCTGATGAACTCCAATCTCGCAACTGGGGAAAAAGTCTCCTTAAAGTCAATGTCCTCAATCTGAGCATACCCCTTTGCCACAAGCCAGCCTAGCCTTATTCCTTGTCACTGTACCATGTTCATCAAATTTTCTCTTAAAGATCCACTTGGTACCTATAACATTCTTTTCAGAGGGTTTCTCAATTAGGAACCAAACATCATTCATTTTGAACTGATTGAGTTCCTCTTGCATGACCATGATCCAATATGGATCATTCAGAGCCTCTTTCACTCTCTTGGGCTCTATCTTGGATGTGAAGCAGAAATGACTTAGAATATTCTCAATTTGTCTCCTAGTCTTCACTCCAGTGTTTGCATCACCAATGATGTCACTTCGAGACAATCTTTTGGTGACTCTCTTCTCCTTGGTATAATGTTGAACATCTTCAACTTCATCCTCAGAGCTAGACTGGGATGAGATCTCATCTTGGCTTTGATGACCTTCCTCAATCTCTTTTGGAGGTGAGGGCTCAACTTCATGATCAAAGAACACAACTGGTGCATCTACCTGCACTTGTTTTTACTCAAGATCATCCATCGCTACATTGATTAACTCTTCCGTTGTGAGAGTCTTCTTGTTGTAGACATGGTAGGCTCCATTAGAGGTGAAGTATCCTAGGAAAATAGCATCATCACTTTTCTTGTTGAATTTTCCTAATTATTCTCTATCCCCAAGGATGTAACACGTGTTGTCAAATACTTTAAAGTATTTAATAGTCGCATTTTCCCACTCCATAATTCATAGGTTATCTTGTTTGTACCGGGTCTTATTATGAGGAACTCTAATTTGCTTTCCCATTTGACATCCTTTGTACATTGTATTGTCAATCTTTCTTAGCTTAGGAAGGACCTTGACCATTCCTTTCTTGCTAAGTCTTACAAGATGCCAAAAGTTAAGATGTCCAAATCTTTGATGCCAAAGATTGGTCTCCTCCTTTTGGGTCATAAGATAAGTGTCAGCTTGTTGAGGATGGGGTTCAATGACATAGCAATTGTCACTTGTCCTCACTCCTTTGGCTAGGATGTTGTATTCTTTGTGATCCTTGATCACATATCCATCTTTACCAAATTGCTCTTTGTAGACTTTATCACAAATGTGACTTATACTTGTCAAATTATGTTTAAGGCCATGCACATAAAGAGCCTCGGTGAGTTGTGGAATGTCAAGGGTTACTATGGTTCCTACCCCCTAAGAATCTTGACGGTGTTTCCACCATAAAATATGACATATCCACCTTGAGCTTCCTTAAGTTGGGTGAACAGCTCCCTTTCACTGGACATGTGTCTAGAACACCCACTATCAAGATACCATCTTAATATGTGCTTCTAGCTCTTAGTGCAGTTTGGATAATGAAGCACATTGTTTCATCCTTTCTTGCCCACTCCCTTTTTCTCAAGGGGTGTCTTAGACCTTGTCTCTGAAATTCCAATATTAATCCTAGAGGGGGGTGAGTAGGATATTTTAGTTTTTCTTCTTAGATTACCCCAAATTCAATTGCTATTTAATTAATTAAGTTGGTCCTAGTGTTTAATTGCAATTAAATTATGCACACAAATATGAATATGTTCAATTGTATTGCATGTGAGGTTATATCACTATGTGCAATTCTTGACAATTTAAATGATAAATATATAGGCAAACTACAAGCAATCACAATATACACAAGATGTATAGTGATTCGGCACAACGGCCTACATCCACTCTCAAAAGCTCACCATCTAGCTATATAATTTTATTAAGATTAAATATTTTACAATCAAGGCTAAAATTAAACAAAAGCCTAGTATACTTACCAAGCAACCTACAGCCAATGTATCCAGTGGATATGGTCTATTGTCTACTCTTCCAGTGTCTCCGGTGGAAGAGCTAAGGGTCTACACTACTAGTGTCTCCAGTGGTAGTGCTAATTCTCCCAGTGTCTCTGGTGGGAGAGATCTCAATAACTTAAAAAAAAGTTAAAGGTAAATATTACCTCTTGAAGGTTGGTGTTTCCATGCACACAAGTTAGTTGAGCCAATACCGGTGGGTTGCTCCTCCTTAAGCAAGATGTGACACACAATCTCACACTTTCTTCACTTAGGTTTCCTTTTGGACACCCCTTTGTAGCCTACATCCAAGAGATGTGCCTTAGCAAGACTAGAGAGGTAGCAATGGAATGGTCTTGGTATGGATTTACCTATCTGAGCATACAAAGAGATTTGCTAAAGATTTAAAGAACTAAATCTCTCAAGATCAACCAAAATGAGCAAGAGAGCTTTCAAAACATAGAGATTTATCTAGAACCATTACCATGCTCATTTGGAGCTCAATCTATTTTATAATGGATGAAAATTACTTGAATCCATTAGATTAGAATACTCCCCAGCATTCTAATAACATTGGCCATTGATTTAAAATGATTTTTTAAAGTTATGACCATTATACAATGTTTTTGCTACTTTGGATCAATCCAAATGTGAAAACACTCAGAACCTACAACCTAAGAGTTGTTGGTTCAATCCCAGATTGATCCTGGATCGATCCAAAATAATTTGGATCGAACTAGGAGGTTTGAATAGATCCAAATTTCCTGTAATGCCTCTAAAATCCTTAAAAAAGCTACAAAAACCTTGGGATCATCCCTTCATGGTCCGAGAAAGCCCATAGACCTTTAGAACTCCTCTTTGGACCCTTGGCTTACCTTGACTAAGTCACTTTATCTGATTTACTTTATGTGAGCTTGGAGTGAGTTGTGAATCCTTTAGGATGACTTGTATGCCCCCGGTTTGCTTTCCTTGAGGTTGTTCTTCATGAATCTTGAGATCAAGACTTACGTAGACTCTAACATGACTTCACTCATGTCCTAGTCTATACAAAACATGTACTTTACAGTTCATGAAATTTACAACACATCACATTTACAATATCCCCCTTTAGGAATTCCATGATAAAACTTAAAATACATGAAAATGGAGTACAAAATGAATATTACAATGATTACCTGGACTCTAACTCTAGCCATATATCTTCAATGAATTTCTTTGGCTCTCCCCCTTGATACGTGCTCGGGATTTTCATTGATTAGTCTTCATTTATAATGTACTTTAGCTTTAAGTTCCTAAAATTCATATGACAAAATTATATCTTTCTCAAACCATTATTAGTTTAGTCAAATAATAAAGTATAATGAGCACACAAACAAGCAATGAATATAATGGAATGCATATGCCCATGAAGTGGAGTGTAAAGTACAATGAATGAGCATAAGTGCAAGTGTTGTAAGTTGAGCACAAATAGCCTTAAGTTGTTTCACTTGATCATTTCTTAGATTAATGGTATTAGTTATCATGTAAAGTTCCATTAATCTTTATGTTTTACTCTCCCTAACTTTGGCAATTCATTTTTACTCCCCCTAAGTATGATATCCCAATTTTTGGTTCAAAATTGCCTTTGAGTTTCAAAAATGTTGAAATAATTTTCATTGTTTTCATTTTAACTACTCCCCCTTTTTGGCATGGAAACTAAAGAGGTTATACGAAGTGCATACCATAGGATATGACATAAATATGGAAAGAGTACATACCATAGCAAAAAGATTGATACCATGCAAAGCATAGCAAAAATGATACCATTTTCATTAAGTCCCACAAGATTTATAAGTTTATGTTCAAAAATAACAGGGAATACATCAAAATTCATCAAAAACTAAAAACTAGATGAGGCCTATGCATCCTCATCTCTCTCCTCGTCATTGTCCTCTTCATTACTAGCAAGGATATCCAGAATGAGTTTGGGAGCTGAGGCTCAAGAGCGATCAACAATCCCCTCAATGTGGATAAGCCTCTGATCCATGTTTTTCACCTTCTTCCTAAGGTAGTCAAAACATCTAAGAATATGCCTGAAACCATGAGTATCTCAGATCATGGCCGAGAGTGCAGGTGGAAGACTCACTAAGAGTGCTAGGGTTGTGGTCCCTAAGGTGGTAGGAGCTGGGGGTATAGGAATGGAGGTACCAATTATTGTTGTAGGCTCTAGAGCTAGTGGTGGAACCTCTACTAGTGCAGGAACATGAATAGGAATAGGGACAAGCTGAGCTGCCTCTCCAACTGTCTGGGCCATTGTGGCACTGCTCGCTTTTGTCCTTTCATCCTCTTTATGGTATCATCATCAATTGGAAGGCCCTGTGGAAAAGTCACGACATCCTTAGGGAATGAGACACCGCACTGCTCTAGAATTTGAGTGACTAGCACTCCATAAGGTAGACCCCTCTTCATCCTTGAGTCAATCAAGGCCTGTAGGATCACTTGGCACATGATGGTAAGGACATTTATCGCCTTGCCCTCCATTAGACTTGCCACCAAGTGGACCATATCGTCTGTCATGTTGGTCTTATAGGTCGTCTAAAGCAGATTGTGCATCAGGATTATGTTGAGAACCTTGGCCACCATGCACCACTCTCTGGTTGGAAACTTCCCGAACCAAGAGTTACCTTCTCTCTTAAAAAGCTCAGAGATGTGAACTTTGTCAATCCCCTAGTTGGGAAAGACAACCACATTAGCCATGGGGTGAGCAATCCCCAACAGCATAGCAATCTGGTCTAGACTAATCAGCAAGCAACTTCGTAGACTTCTGTCTCGAAGGAGAGGCAAGTGAAGTCGAAGTTGTTGATATTGGAGTAGAACATTTCTACTCCTTGTTGCACCTTGCTTTTGATGATGGTGAGTTGTATCCACCCCTCATTTGGAATCGTTGTGCCTATCGTGAAGTCATGGAGGGTTGTTTACTTCACATATCTCTTAATGAAATTCTACTTTCTTTAAGAAAATGTTTGTATAGTTGTGGAAGACACCATAGTTGATGGATTCCATTCTAAGGATTTTTGGCGGCTCCTTGGTACACATAGGATCCTTCCTTGAATCACGCTTAGACATGGCTCTGTTGATTGAAAGATTGAAAATCTAGCAAAAAATAGGAGGGGGAGCAAAAATGTCTTTGGATTAATCCTTGCTCGATCTAGGATCGAACTAAGG